>PVHY01011786.1:0-46750 GCA_004024945.1 Uropsilus gracilis | reverse complement strand
TATTCCATTGTGTAAATATACCACATCTCTTTCAACCATTCATCAGTTTTGGGGCATTTGGGTTGTTTCTATATATTGGTAATTGTAAATAGTGCTGCAATAAGCATCTGAGTACAGGTATCCTTTTGAATTAGTGTTTCTGTATCCTTTGTGTAAATTTCCAGCAGTGGGATTGCTGGGATTTCAGTAGTATGAGGGTCCTCCACATAGTCTTCCATAGTGACTGGGCCAGTCTGCAATCCCACAAGCAGTGTAAAAGTATTCCTTTCTATCCACTTTCACAACAACACTTGGTGTTGCCCAATTTTTTTCATATGGGCAATTCTTACTGGTGTAAGATGGAATCTAAGTGTACTTTGATTTGTATTTCCTTGGTTATTAGTGAAGTTGAGCATTTTTTCATATGCCTTTTGGCCATTTGCATTTCCTCTTTGGAGAAGTGTCTTCTCAGCTCTTCTCCCCATTTTTTTTTGACTGGGCTTCTTGTTTTGTTTTTGCTAAGTTGTGTGAGTTCTTTGTGAATCTTTGTTATCAGACCCTTATCACTTGCATGGAGGGCAAAAAATTTTTCCCAATCATTGGGAAAGAAAGTAGTGGTGAGAGTGGGTATCCTTGTCTGGTTCCAGATTTTAATTTAAGTGATTTCAGTTTTTCTCCCATTAAGAATGATATTTGCCAATCCAAATGCCCCAAACTGACAAATGGCTAAAAAAGATATGTTATATGTTATATTTACACAATGGAATATTATTCTGCAATCAAAGAAGGCAAATTTATGTCATTTAAAGCAACATGGATGAATATAGAAGGAATCAAATTAGTGGAAATAAGTTATAAAGAAAAAGAAATAGTGCTTGATTCAGCAGCACATATTCTAAAACTGAAATGATAAAAAGAATATTAACATGGCCCCTGCTCAAGTATGACACACAAATTCATGAAGTGTTCCATATTTTTGAACATTCAAATAAGTAGGATCACAAATGAAAGAGGAGAAATTACAACAGACAATTTAGAAATTCTAAGGATAATCAGAGAATACTATGAACATCTATATGCAAACAAATACAACAATCTGGATGAGGCTGGGCATGGTGATGCATGCCTGTCAGCAGCAGTCTAGGAAGCTGTGGCCAGGGCCAGGGACTGTAGTTCGAGTATCATTGGGGGCAAATAACTAGACCTAGTTCCAAAAAAAATATAGCTGGGCATGGTGGCATGCGCCTATAACCCCAGGTACCTGGGAAACTGAGGCTGGGGATTGCTTGAGTCTGTGGTACCCCAGGCAATGTGAGCCTGCAGTTCCACAGGCAAAAATTATGAAACCTAGTCTCAAAAAAACAAAACAAAAAACCAAACCAACAGCCTGGGCAAAATGGACAGATTCTTAGACAGATACAGCTACCCAATATTGAAAAAAGAAGAAACAGAGAGCTTAAACAAACCAATCACAAGCAGCAAAATTGAAGCAGTCATCAAAACTTTCCCAACAAACAAGAGCCCAGGATCAGATGGCTTCACAAATTCTACCAGACATACAAAGATGAAACAATACCTGCGTTAGTAAAACTTTTCCAAAATATTGAGAAAGAAGGAAAACTGCCAAACATGTTCTATGAAGCAAATACTACACTCATACTAAAACCAAATAAAGACAGCACTAAAAAAGAAAACTAAGACTAATTTCCCCAATGAACATGGTTGCAAAAATTTTAAACAAAATCTTGGCAAATAGAATGCAATAATGCCTAAAAAGCATTATTCACCATGACCAAGTGGGATTTATCCCAGGGCCACAGGGATGGTTCAACATTTAGAAATCAATTAACATAATCCACTACACCAACAGGGAGATAATCAAAAGCCATATAATCATATTGATAGATGCAGAGAAAGCATTAGATAAAGCCCAACACCCATTCATGATAAAAGCTCTTGGAAAATTGGGGATAAAAGAAACATACCTCAACATAATAAAATTCATCTATGACAGACCTACAGCAAACATCATCCTAAATGGGGAAAAACTAAAATCATTTCAATTAAGATCTGTAACCAATTAACATAATAAAATACATCAACAAAAAGAAAAAAAAACCACACGATAATATCAATAGATACAGAGAAAGCATCTGACAAAGTCCAGTGTCCATTTATGATAAAGTCCTTGAAAAATTAGGGATTAAAGGAACCTCAACATGATAAAAGCCATCTATGACAAACATATGGCAAACATCATCCTAAATGGGGAAAAACTAAAATAATTCCAGTTAAGATCTGGAACCAGGCAAGGATGCCCACTGTCCCCACTACTCTTCAACATTGTACTGAAAGTTCTAGCTAGAGCAATAAGGCAAGAGAGAGACATAAAAGGATACAAATAGGTAAAGAGGAACTGAAGCTATCATTATATGCTGATGACATGATTCTCTATGTAGACAACTCCAAAAAATCCACAGAAAAATTGCTTGAAATAATAAACCAGTTCAGTAAGATAGCTGGATAAAAAAATCAACACACAGAAGTCAAAGATTTCCTATATGCAAAAAGTCAAATAGAAGAAGAAGAAATCAGAAAAACCATCCATTTACCACTGCACCAAAAAAAAAAAAAAAATCAAATGCTGGGGAATAAAACAAACAAAACACATGAAAGAACTATACAAAGAAAATTTTAGAACACTGCTAAAAGTGATAGAAGAAGACATAAGGAAATGGAAAGACATTCCCTGTTCATGGATTGGAAGAATTAATATAATCAAAATGACCATCCTACCAAAGACAATCTACAGATTCAATGCAATCCCAATAAAAATCCCAATGACATTTTTAAAGAGATAGAACAAAAATTATTGAAATTCATATGAAATAACAAAAGACCTTGAATATCAAAAAAATCTCCTGACCAGAAAAAAAGAGAATGGAGGTATTACAATTCCAAACTTCAAACTATACTACAAAGCCATAATAATTAAAACAGCTGGTACTGGTGTCTAAACAGACAGACCAATGGGACAGAATTGAATGCCCTGTAATAAAACCTCAAACATATAGTCAACTAATTTTTGACAAAGGAGTGAAAACCTTACATTGGAGCAAAGATAGCCTCTTCAATAAATAGTGCTGGTAAAACTGGACTAAGACATGCAAAAAAAATGGACCAAGACAACTCCCTCACATCATGTACAAAAACTAACTCAAAATGGTTAAAAGACTTAGATGTTAGACCTGAAACCATAACATACAGAGAGAAAATACTTGGGCAAAACCCTCCATGAATTACAATTCAGAAATCCCTTTCTGGACACATCTACAGATAGCAAAAAAATGAAGGAAAACATAAGCAGATGGGACTACATCAAACTAAAAAGCTTCTGTACAGCAAAAGAAACAACAACAACAACAAAAAAACAAAAACAAAAAAAAGCCCAACTGAATGGGAAAAAATATTTGCCCTCCACAAGAGTGATAAAGGTTTAATAATGAAGATCCACAAGGAACTCACACAATTAAACAAAAGCAAAACAAGAAGCCCAATCAAAAAATGGGGAGAAGAACTAAAGAGACATTCTCCAGAGAGGAAATACAAATGGCCAACAGGCACATGAAATATTGCTCAACGTCACTAGCAATAAGGGAAATGCAAATCAAAACCACAATGAGATACCACCTTACACCAGTAAGAATGACCCACATAAAAAAAAAAAAGGGCAACAACAAGTGCTGGCATGAATGTGGAGAGTAAGGAACACTCTTACTCTGCTGGTGGGAACGTAAAATGGTCCAGTCACTATGGAAAACAGTGTGGAGGACTCTCAAAGTAATGAAAAATGAAACTACCATTTGACCCAGCAATCACTCTTCTGGGAATCTACCCAAAGAAGACCTCAATACTTATACAAAGGGACACCTGTACCCAGATGTTTATTGGAGCTATTTATAATTGCAAGGGCATGGGAACAACCCAAATGTCCCAAATCAGATGAATGGATGAAAAACATGTGGTATATATACACAATAGAATTTTACTCATCTGACAAATTTGATGAATTTGCGATAACATGAATGGACTTAGAAGATACCATATTAGCAGAAACAAGTCAGAAAGAAAAAGACAGAAACCAAATGGCTTCACTAATATGTGGGATATAGGAAAAACAAACAAAAGTTCAGGAGGAAAAGTCAAAAAACAATCTAACAACCAAAGTAAAGTTCACAACTAGAGGTGGGGGGATGAGTGGAGTGATGGTGGTGGGGGGGGAGGGAGGTGGTGGGTGAACTCCAGGGAATGCAAAATGTGAAATATATAAATAAATAAATTATTGGGAAAAAAAGAAAAACAGGATAGCCTCACATATGAGGAATATAGGGAAAACAAACAAATATTCAGACAAGAAAAATTTAGAACTGCCAACAAAACTGAAGCATAGAGCAGGAGAGGGGAAAGGGTAAAATTGGGGGAAGGGCAGAGCACAAGAGATTAAGACAGTTCACAGGAGATAAGATAAAGGGAGAACCTTAGGGTAGACAAGATATGTATATTTATATATATGTATACATATATTTGTATATATATGTACAATCAGTAAAAAAAATAAATACAAAATAAAAAAAAGAATGATGTTTACTGTGGGTTGGTCATAAATTATGTTGAGATATGTTCCTTTTTTATTTTTTTCAAGGGCTTTCATGAATGGATGTTGAACTTTATCAAATTCTTTTTCTGCATCTATTGATTGATTTTGGATGTTGAACCATCCCTGTGCCCCTGGGTTGAATCCTACTTGTCATGGTGGATAACCTTTTTATGTATTGTTAGATTTGATTTGCCCAGATTTTGTTTAGAATTTTTTCATCTGTGTTCATTAGGGAGATTGGCCTATAGTTTTCTTTCTTTCTGCAATCTCTTTTTGGTTCTGATATTAGTGTAATATTTGCTTTATAGAATATATTCAGTAGTTTTCCTGCTTTCTCAAATTTGTGAAAATGTTTTCGTAATATGGGTGTTATTTCATTTTGAGTGTTTGGTAGAATTTATTCATGAAACGTCTGGTCCTGGGCTCTTGTTTTTAGATAGAATTCTGATGACTGCTTCAATTTTGCTGCTTGTGATTGGCCAGTTTAAGTTCTCTATTTCTTCTTTGTTCAGTTTTGGGTGGTAGTATCATTCAAAGAATTTGTCCATCTCATTCAGGTTGTTGTATTTGTTTGCATATAGAGGTTCAATGTAGTCACTTATTATCTTTTGGATTTCTACTGTTCAGCTGTAATTTCTCCTTTTTCATTGATGATCCCATTAGAGTTTTCTTCCTTCTTTTCTTTGTGAGCCTTGCTAGGGGTTTATCAACTTTATTTACTTTTTCAAATAATCAACATCTGGTTTTGTTATTCTTCTGGATTGTCTTTTTGGTTTCTATATTATTTATTTCTGTTTTGATTTTTATTATTTCCTGTCTTCTGGTAGGTTTTGTATTATTTTTATTGCTCTTTTTCTTGTTCCTCATGCTGGGAAATTAGATTATTTCTTTGTATTATTTCTTGTTTTTTAATATAGGCCTATATTACTATGAACTTACCTTTAAGTACTGCTTTTGCTGAATCCCACACATTTTGGAATATATGTCATCTTTATCATTTGCCAGTGTGATTTAATTTCTTTTTTTTAATTTCCTCATTTACCCAGTTTTCCAATAGCATGTTGTTCAATCTCCATGTAATGTGCATTCTCCTTTTCTTTTCATTGCTGATATCAAGCTTGATACCTTTATGATCAGTGAAAAAATCTGGAATTATTTTAATTTTGTGTATTTGTTTATGTTTACCTTGTATGTATACCTAATATATGATTGATTTTGGAGAATAATCTGTGTGAGTTTGAAAAGAAAGTGTACTCTTTTCCCTGGGAGTGCAGTGTCCTTTAGATAGCTTTTATGTTCATTTGTTCTAGATTTTTTCTTTAAAGCTTTTGTATTCTTGTGTAGTTTCTGTTTTATCTGTCCTTTGTTGAGAGTGGCCACATATGTATTTCTACCAATGTTTGCTTTCAGTTCTGCTACTACTTGTCTTATAAAATTTGATTCTCCCTCCTTTGGTAAATATGTGTTAATAATTTTAATGTCTTTCTTTATGGTGAGTTAACCCTTTTGTCATTAAGTGTGACCTTCCTCATCCTTGTCACTTTTCTTAATTTGAAGTTTGCTTTATCTCTTTTAAGAATGGCTACTCCTGCCTTCTTATGGGTCCATTTGCTTGTAGGATTGTTTTCCAGCAATTTACTTTTTGCCTGTGTTTATCTTTAGATTTCAAATGTTCTTAAAGGCAGCAGAATGTTGTTTTATTTTTTGATCCAGTCTGTTACTTTGTGTCTTTTAACTGTTGAGTTTAGACCATTAAAATATAAAATGATTATTGATATTTAAGTCTTATGTTGCCATTATATTGGTCATTTTGATTCTGTTAACTTATTTTGTTTTTCCTGTTTATTCTGTTGATTTTGGTATTAAAGCTTCTTGTAAGAATTTTTGGAGGGGAGGTTTAGTAGTGGTGAATTTCTGAAAATGTTCCTTGTTTGAGAAGGTTCTTATTCTGCATTCATAAAGGAAGGGATTCTTTGTAGGGTAGCATATTCTTGGCTGGCATTTTTTGTCTTGGAGTTTTTTTAAGTAAGTGGCTCCTTTCTTTTCTTGCCTGAAGTGTCTCCTTGGTGAAGTCTGAAGTCAGCCTCATTGGTTATCCTTTGTATGTTATCTGTTTCCTTTCTCAAGACATTTTCATTATTCTGTCTTTATCTTGAAAATACATATATGGTAGGAGACTTTAACACTCCACTCTCACCAAAGGACAGATAAACAAAACAGAACTTTTGAATGCTTTACAATCATTTGTCTTGCTGTGGTTCCCCACAGTTTAGTGTCCTGGCTTCTTGTATGCCTATTTTCCCTTTCTTCTTCAGGTTTCGGAAGTTTTCCTCCATTATTCACTTAAATACCCCTTCAATTCCCATAACTCTATCTTCTCCTTCTGGGATTCTAATTAATTTTGTATTTCTTTTCTTCAAAGTGTCTGGAAGATTTCTGAGCATTCCTTCTGTCTTCTCTTTTTGTATTTCTCTCTCTCTCTCTTTTTTTTTCTTTGTCCTCTCTGTTATGGTATCTTTGAAGGTATACTGATTCGTTCTTTTATTTCATCTAATCTGTCATTATGACTTTCCCTACACTTTTGAGCTCCTCTGTTGCTCTATTTGTATCTCTATCTCTTTCTGTTTCTTTTTTAGGGATTCAACTGATTCTTCCATTCATCAATTATGTTACTCTTATTGATGAATTCTTTTATATATTTTTCTAAGTCTTTTAATTCTTTAATGCTTCTGTCATGCTGTGTTTCATTTCTCCTTTTAACTCTTTGAATGCTTTGTGATGCTAAGTTTGAATTCTTTGACAGATGAGACATTTCTTCCAAATTATGCACTTTGGGGTTCTAATGGTTGTCTTTCCTTTGGTGGTATATTGTTTCCTGAAGGGCTTGCTTGAGTATTTGCAATTTCCCTCCTTCCTGTGTTTTGCTTTTGGGCTTACTCTACATATTGGTACACTATGGCTCTTGTATTGGCTGGCATGGTCGTAGAAAGGGTTGTACCAGGTCTTGGATGAATCTGTCTTGTGTTTGGGCTGCTTGGTTAAGTTTGTGGCTACGAGTTGTCTGTTGAAGAGGTTGGTGTTTCTTGCAATCTGTGATGCTGAGTGATGGGTCTGCAGACCACCCTTCAGTATCTGATCACTGTAGCAGGCAGATCAAGGGACCCTAGAACACTGGGCACCTAGTCTGGTGACTTCCTTGATGTTCATTGGCAGTAGCATGGATATCTGCAGGCTCTGCGTACAGAGATGGCAGGGAACCTGCAGCTCCCTGCTCCCTATTCACCTGGGATGCCAGGCACCAAACCTGGTGACTTCCCTCAATGTACAATGGCAGTAGTGCACAGATCTGAGGGCCCTGAGTGAAAAGATGGGGGGGGGAACCCACAACTCCCTGTTCCCTATTTACCTGGGACTCTGGGTGCTGAACCTGGTGACTTCCATCAATTTCTGATGACAGTCTATATGTGGAATTTTTAAATATAAATCATATTTTATATCAGTGGTGAAAATAAACTTTCTCAGTTATTTATTAAGGGACAATCAGATTTATTCTTGAAAGAAAGCATAGTGACTCTTTCCCTTCTAAAATATAGCCTGAAGGTCAAAGGCATAAATATTAAAAAAATTAAAACATAATGGTACTGGTATAATCCTGAGAAGTTGTTATTATCTTGATTAATGGAAATCCCTTCCACAAATAATACAAAAACCCTGAAATTCAGAAAAATGAATTATTTCAAATTTATGATAGTAAAAAATAAAGATATAAATAAAAAATTGGAAAAATATTTTAAATATATTATACAAAGAATGTAAATTGTCATAAACTTTTGGAGTGTAACTTACTGATATTTAGTTCTCAGGAAGTTAATTCTAGAGCTGACATGTGAAGAGGCTAACTATTCCCCAGTAAATAGGAATTCTAGGACACTTTAAAAAAAGAAGGAAGTCATTATATTCTCCACTGATAATTTAGTTTGTGTAGAGATAAAAACCTAAAGATTTTTAAAGATATATTTTATGAGAAAATGCAAGAAATAAATGGTATAATATATCATTTGTGAATATATTGACAAATGCTTCTAAATACACTATCTTTCCATATAGAAAAATATTATAATAAGTTTCTATCCATGGAGAGGAACTGAGTATCTGAGGAATAGACAAAGGAAGTTTATTTTCTGTCATTTGTACATTTTGAATTTTGCTTTATGCATAAATACTATCTAGTAATGGAAAGGTAATTAAGTAACAATAACAAAAGCACAGGGAAGAGTTAACTCAGAGACCTGTTTTTTTGTGTATCTCACTTCCACTTATAAGGACAGCTGTGTGTTAAAAACTGAATATGCATCATAAATAAGTGAAAAGATTAATACCAAAAATTGAGAAAAGATATTTATAGTATGTAGAGTCAACAGAGGATTTGGAACACATGCAGGGCTCTTACATACCAGCTGGAGAAAGGCAAACAAACTAATACAAAAAATGAGTAAATATATGAACAGGTAATTCATAAAAAAAGGAAGTTCAACTAGGAAATGCATGAGAAGATGAGAATTTATGAGTAATTGTGGAAATGCTATCACTTCGGGGACTAATGTAATGCCAATTAGAGTGGAAGATGATGCTAAGAACAGTGTGATTCACCAGTTCATTCCACATGTACTCAAGGATATCCATGCAAGGTTGTTCATAGTGGAACTTTTAAAATAGAAATTATGATTGGATGTGTTAGGTAACAAAACTTTTATCTTAGAATTTCTAAGATAAAATTTCTAATTTTCTCATTGGCAATTGATGCTGACAGAATCTATGAAATTGGCATTGTTAACATGTTTTTTTATAGTTGCAATGCAGGTTTACAATGAATTCAAGTACACTTTGAGATAATGCTATATTGCTTCATGACTACTGCAAGTACTTTATAATGACCACCTACAGCTGTTAATTTTATATGTCTGCTTGACTATCCAAGGAGTACCCAGATTAAAAATATTCTCTGAAGCTGTTGTGGATGAGATTAGCATTTGAATTGGTGGACTCAATAACTTTAATTACCCTTCTTAAGGTGGTGGACAAAATCCAATCAGCTGAGGGTTTGAATAAAACAAAAGATAGAGAAAAAAGGAAGTACATTTTTCCTGCCTCACTGATTGATCCTGGACATCTCATCTCATTTCTTCTGCCTTTGCTTAAGGATTTACATTTGTCACCAACACTGTTTCCTAAGTTTAAGACTCAGATTCAAGAACAACATTGTGATATTTGTGTGTGTATTTGTGTGTGTGTGTGTGTGTGTGTGTGTGTGTGTGTGCATTTCCAGCTTGCAGATGGCAGATCTTGGAATTTCCCAGACTATAATTTTGTAATCCAGTTTTTCATTTTTCTGGAGAAATCTATTTAACATACCAAGTTTTCTTCCTTCCTGTCCCTTGTTTCTTTGTTGTCATTTATTTCACTTACATGATAATTGTTGAACTCATTATGCTTTTATTACTTTGAAGAAACTATTATTTGTCAGATTAATCAAGAATACAAAAAGGTTTTTACATACCTTAATTTACTCCTTAATCTCTTTCTTACTGTATATAGATCCAAGTTTCTGACCTACATAATTTTTGTTCTATCTGAAGAACTTTTAACATTAATTCCAAGACAGAACTTCTAACAACAAATTGCCTTAATTTTTGTTTGTATAAGAGATCTTTATTTTCTCTTTTGAAGGAAAAGTTTTCAGAATCAGAATTCTATTTTGATGTTTTTTCCTTTTCAACTCTTGAAATATTTTCATTCTGTTGGCTGTTTGCTTGCATGGTCTTTGAAAAGTAATCAGATGCATTTTTTTCTCCCTCTAGGCAAGATACCTTCTCTGACTTCTTTAAAGATTTTTTTTTTATTATTGATTTTCTGCAATCTGAATGTACAGCACCCACTGATGTGAGTGTGGATACACATGCCTGTGTGTATGACTGATTTGTCTGGTGTTCTCTGAGTTTCCTTGAATCTGTCATTTGGTGTCTGACATTATTTTGGGGGGGGGGTTGCTTTAAATATTATTTTTGTCCCTTTCTTTTTGGACACCTTTTGTAGTTGTCTTACAGTCTTGGAAATCTTGTTCTATTTTTAAAAAATCTTTTTATCTTTGCTTTCAGTTTCTCCTGACATATCTTTAAGCTCAGAGATTTTTTTCTCAGTCATGTCTAGTCTACTAATGAACTGATCAAAGGCATTTTCATTTCAGTTATATAGTATTTGATCTCTAGCATTTTTTGATACATGCTTAAAATTTTCTTTCCTTCCTTCCTTCCTTCCTTCCTTCCTTCCTTCCTTCCTTCCTTCCTTCCTTCCTTCCTTCCTTCCTTCCTTCCTTCCTTCCTTCCTCTCTCTCTTTCTTTCTTTTGCAATAACAAGAAAGACTTTATTAACTAGCTTAAGCTAGGGTCCACCTTCAGCCTGGTCCACTGCCCAAGCGGCTCCATCAGAACATGGAGGCTGGACCCCCTCTGTCCCGAGTCCAGTCTTTTATACAGTTTTCAGGTCCTGGTGAATTTTCAGTGGTGGCCATTATGGTGGTCTGGTGCTGATGGGTTGGCTGATTTCCATTGTCTGACTAGTCAAGCGAGCTTGTTACCCTCTGATTGGTTGGCATTTCTCTGGTAGTCAATAGGCAAGCTCATGACTGATTTCCTGGAGCCAGGAAATCCTTGGGTTGAAAACAACCTTCGACCTACAAGTGAAACTTAGACCTGTCATCAATAGGCCAGGCCATATCACATCAATATGTCTACTCTTGGAGCACATGTGAATGAACTCTGAAGGACTGGACAAGTGGTGAGCTTCACAGGACTAAAGAACTGAGTGTTTTGGACAATCTGGTAGAAGGACTTTGAACATGTTGAAGTAATATTAGTTTTTCTTATTTTTTTTTTTCTGTAGTAAATAGGAATTTCACTTTATTTAGTAATAAATTAGTCTTACTTTAAAAGTTTTGTTTTGGCTTTGAATTTAGGGAAAAGGATGGGGATGACAGAAAGAACATGAAATTGGGTGAGAAAACAAACAAAACATGGTGCTAAACCAAATTTACAAAGGGGAAGCAGTTGGCCTTTTAAAGTCAGCCACATACCAGGTTCTTCCCAGCCCACACATGCAGTAGCAAGACCACATTTACTTAATAAAAGACAAATGAGACAAGAGTCACTGAGGGGTACATGGGTACCCCCTTAGTAATCTTACCACACAGTTCAGTCTCTAGTCCAAAGCGCACATGGCTTTAGCAGCCATGTGTGTCCACAAAATGGCGACTGCCCCAACTAAAGTCAGATGAAGGAGTTAAGATGGCGCCACCACTCCTTCTTCAAAGAAGACATGGCTACATTCACCCCAAGCCAGAAGAAGCCAAGATGGTATCATCGATCCTTCTCTGAAAGCAGGAGATTCAGATACAACAAGGAGAACCAGGACGGCATCATCAATTCTCCAAAAGGCACCACTCCAGCATTCTTTCAGCTCCAACTCCAAAGTGCCCTGGGATCAGCAACACTCACTCCATACAGCAACACAGCAAGCACTTCAGGCGTCTCACATTGAAAACAGCAACACAGTAAACTCTTCAGTTCTCCAAAAAACTTCCAAGCTCCGCAGTTTCAAAATTAAACCAAGTTCTCAAGTACGACATTTCCAAGACAGCTCACACAGTTCACAAGTTTCTCCAACATGCTTCCCCGGGCTCCTCACTGGCCTGGGATGGGAATGGAAGCCCACCACTTGGCTTTCTTCGCTCCCCTGCTGCCCCACATGGCAGCGGCTGTTCTGAGGCCTCCAGCCTCCCTGCTACTCCTCACTGCTCCTTACTTCTCCATTCTCCTCGGTGTCCTCTTCCATTCTCTTTTTCTACTCTCTTGTTCTGTTCTCAGTTCTCTTCTGTTCTCCATCCTTAAAATTTTCATTTCTGCTTATATGGAGCCATCTGTTCTTGTAAACTCTGTGTTTTTGTTTTCTGTTTTTTTCCATTATAGGTCTTAGCATGTCAACTAAGGATTTTTTAAATTCAAAGTATGTAGTAACATACACAAAAATGACCTGATTCTATACTCTAAATCATATACATATTTAGGTAAACCAAAGTAACCTCAATAAAAAGAAGTGTTTATGCTCTTTATGGTCTGGTAATTCTAATGTCCCTGTCATATCTGAGTCTGTTTGTGATACCTGTTCATTCTCTTCAAACTACCTTTCAGTATGCCTTGTAATTTTTTGTTTGTTTGTTTAAAGTCAGGCATGATATGCTGAGAAAAATAAATTCTAATAAATAAACCCCATCTTTTTAAGGGTTTATACATATATATGTATAACTTGTATATATGATTATATAAATATGACATGGAATGCTAAAAAATGCATTTAAAAAGTCTTGAAAATCATTCCCTTGCACCTCTGGCAGGGTGAGACTATTAAATATATTAAAATATATTTAAAAAAACAAGATGGATGTATCTCAAGAAAATTATGCTAAGCAATATAAACTTCTCTGTTTCACTTGTACATGGAATTTAAACAATGCAAAACAAAAATAAACCAATAAAAGTTTATAGATATGGCTAGCAGTGTTCAGAGGGGGAAGTTTTGGGGGTTAAACAGAATGAGTGAAAGGGATTAAGAGGCTAAATGCCATCAAGAAGGTTAGCTTTTTGTAGTACTGGATGGTGACTGGATGTTTTTGTGTTGATAATTTTATCATGCCTACAAATATTGAATCATTATGTTGTATACCTGAAACCAATCTAATGTTATATGTCAATTATTATGCAATTAGAAATATAAATATTCCATATTTTGATTATGGATCCATATGTATGTAATAAAAATACAATAATATGACAGAAAGTAATATTTCATTTTTAGGCTATATTGGAATTTCTCCTAAGGACTTAAGGGGGAATTGAATCCTTGTGAAATAAAGTAGGAATTTCACCTATGTGTGTCATATTTAATTACTTATAAGAACAAGAAAATTTTTTTGAGACTAGAGCTCTCTATTTTTGCCTGTGGAAACACAGACTCACCTTGCCCAGGATACCACAGACTCAAGCAATCTCCAGCCTCAGCTTCCCAGGTAGCTGGGATTACAGGAGTGCACCACCATACCCAGCTATTTTTTTGGGACTAGGTCTCTCTATGTGCCCCCGGTGGGACTCAAACTGCAATCCCTGGTCCTGGCCGTGGCTTCCTAGGCTGCCGCTTATAGGCATGTGCCACTGTGCTTGGCCTAAGAAATTAAAGTGTTAATGCCTCTTATTATGTTTGAATTTAGAAATGCTAATTTACTTCCAAGAACTTTTTTTTGTCATAGGGACAGTAATAATGCATATTTAATATAATTTATTAAATACATATTTAATATAATTTATTAAAATTTTTATAATAAAAATGTAAAGAAAAATTATATTAGAAGATGGACATATTTTAAGAATTTGCACGACTTTAAAATGACATTATGCAAGTTATTGCTGTAACAAATTCTAAAATATTCAATACAAAGTAGAAAAAATACATATTAGCTTTCTTTAGCTGCCATTTTTTTAAACTACCATTTTATTTGAAAAAATTGCATAAATTCTTCTGCTTTGGGTCATCAGTTGATCAAGAATAAATGAAAGCTCAAAGTATTAGGTTTATTTGTTCTGGAGAAGTCAGAGACTGATTGGTGTCTGTCAGCATTTCCCAGGGAATGCAAAAGTTTTTTGTTGAGCCTGTTTGACTTTTGTCTCTAAACTTTAATAACTCACAAGGAGATTTCCTTTTGTGTCTTTAGATTAAAATCATCTTTTCAAGTTCTGGTGGAATTTGCTGCTGTTTCTATTCAACAACAAAATACCAAGAAACAGTAGGGGAGCCTTCAGTGAGTACAATAGAGGAACCAGAATGTTCCTTATGTATCTATTGCTTGTGTGTCTTCTCTTTTGCTTCTTTTTTGTCTTCTGGTGTGGGTAGTGTCTGTGATCTTATTGACACATTAGTCCATATTTTCAAAGTCACTAGTCTCTTTGACATATCAGATTACTGTGACCTTGTGTAAGATTGCTTTGAAAAGTGCAAGGCTTTTGAATCACTTGGAAAATGGCTTCTGGTTAGGAAAATGCTTGTTTTGTGCTCTGCTTGTCAGTGAGGCTGAGATTATTAAAAATAGATAAAGAAGACAAAATCTTCTGGGCATCATCTTTCTATCTTTAAGTGAAAAGAAATCTACACAACCATATGTGCAATGAAAACCACAGCTTGAAGCCTGAAATTTCTATTGTGAAAGAGCATGTCTTTGGGACACTTGTTTTGTGGCAAAGATTCATTTGGTTTCTGTAAGCATGCGATGCAAAACGTGGTCTCTTACCCAAATGGAGGGGAAGGGTTGAAGCATGAGTTCCTCTGTGAACTCAGCATTTAGAACAAAACAAAGATAAGAACACTTTAACTATTCTGGTGCAGGTTTTGTCATGAATGAGAATATGGCCTTCTAGATCAGTTGCTTTTCATAACTTACTTAAAAAACATAGGCATTCCCAGATTTTGTTTGTGGAACATACAGAAGGTATGTACACTTTTATAGCATACTCATGCAAATATGCATCCATAAACATACCCCTCCTCTTTTTCTGGTATGGCTAAGCAATGAGGTTTGCTCTGTAGAAAGGAAACTTGATTAAGTAAGATAGTTTAATATTTAATATGTATCTGCCTTCTTTAATAAGCATATCAAACACATTTTAACCTTTTAGATGATACATTCATCACTATTGATAATTAAATATGATGTTTTTATTTCTTTGTAATGCTTCTTATTTTATTCTTTCCCTTTTATTCTTTGTAGTGCTTTGCCTTTTATTTCTTTACCTTTCCTATTACTAAAGCAGTATTTATTACAGAAAACCAGAAATGTAGAGGGAAACACCAAATATTGCACTTATTCAAACATAATCAAAGCTAACTCTGTGTATTTTTCAAAGTCACATTCATATATATGTATATATATATATACATACACATTTTTAAATAAATAGGAGCAAATAATAATATCTTTTGTGATCTGGTCTTCTTAATAATGGTTTATCATGAGTAATGGTTTATCATCAGTGGGCCCATACATAGAACTTGAGTACATAATACATTAAATGTGTAAGTAATATGACATTGTATGAATATGTATTTTATTTCAACTTTTCCACATTGTTGGACAGTTAGATTACCTGTTGGAAAGATAGAAGATTCAAATTCTTTTATCACAGCAACATGGTTAAATGTATATATGAATATATATGTGCACAAATATGTAAATTTTTGTGTAAATTATTTCCTTATAATAAATTATTAAATACAGAATTTATAGTTCCAAGAGCATGCACATCTTTGAATTTGATATGACCTGTCAGCTAAGGCTAATATTAAGTTAATATAGCCGTGTATGACTATGCAGTTGGTTGGGAGCTATTATCCATTTTGGCTGTTTTCTGTGTATGCTGCATTGGTGGTTAAATAACATGAAATATTTATTTTTGCAAACTAATCATAGGAAAGTTATAAGAATGTATATTCCAACACAGATTTACATTTTGAAGAGAGATGAAGGGACCCCTTTAAGGTTTAGGTTGTACTCTTATATAAAAATACACACTTGAAACTTACAATAAACATAGAAATATAGAAATATTGGGGCTAGAGAATATTTTTTCTTGGATTAAAATATACACAACTTAAAGACATTTAAAGAAGCGTTTTACCAAAAAGTATATCTAAAGATATGAGAAAATATGCCACACCATTAGCCATTGGGGAAATATATATTAAATACAAAATAAGATAATACTACACATATACTAGAATGACAAAAACAAAAAAAATTCTGACAAATACCAAATGCTGATGAGAATGCAAAACAACTAGAACTCTCTCACATTGGAAGGAATGAAAAAAATGGTATTCACATTTGATGTGTGGAATAAAAGTTTGAAAAAACAGCAAAATTAAAAATATGTGAAGAACCAAATATTTATTATTAAGCAAGTGCAAATCAAAACTACAATAAGATAATACTATACTTGTAGGAATGGCCACAGGTACTAGTCAAGATGTGGAGAAAAAGAAACCCTCATTCATTATTGGCAGGAATGCTAGAGTAGTGTGTAGTTCTGTACTGAAAGCAGTATGGAGTTGCAAAACTTTAAAAATAGATATATGATATAATCTAGCAAATATCCAAAGAATACAAAAACGCTAATTCAAAAAGATACATGCAATCCTGTTCACTGCCGCACTATTTATAATAGTTAACCTATGGAAAGAGTCTGAGTCTTCAAGCACATATGAGTGGTTAGATAAATGTGGTACAAACACAAACACACACACATACATACAGAGGAATATTATATAGACACGCTAGAATACTATACAACCATAAAAGGGATGAACTCCAATCACTTGTGACAACATGGATGGAACTGAAAAGGATTCTGATAAGCAAAATAAGTTAGAAGGAGAAAGACAAATGATAGATGGTATCCCCATGTGGAATATGAAAATATCAGCAGAGGTATAGACAAAATAAAAACAAAACAAATCCTAGAAATTTAACTGCAGAATTGAGACTACCACAGTTAAAATGGGGAGTGAGGAGCAAAGGGAAGAGGGAAACTATGGTGGAAGATTATTTGAATTTTGGTGGATGGTATTATGTGATAATATACATTTATGGAGACATCAGCCTACATCCCTAAAACATGTAAAATGTTATAAACTAATCCTAGTTCAATAAACATTACTTTAAAAGATGTTGTACCCTATGGAAGTTTTTATACTGAGGAAATGGATACATATCTTAAGCTGGTATGCATTTGTCAAAAGTCATCAAATAGTTAATTTCCCCATCAAATAGTTAATTTTCCTGTATTTAAGTTTAAAAAGTAGATAAAGATAGGGTATGTGAATAATTATATTTTTATTTAATAGAAGAAAGAAAATACCACGTGGAGCTTCTGTAGTGATCAGATGAATATACATTGTGTATTTCCAAACCACATCCAACCAATGGAACTTGATTGGCCACAGTTTCCAGCTGCTATGTTTGAAATTGTTTGCTGAATTTTCTGTGACAGGATGTGACAAGGAAACTAAGGCAGGACTCTTTTTGGGTGTCAGGTTACTCACAGAATGCCTCATCGTACCTTTTCTTAGACTACAATGCAGTTTAGAGCAATCCCAAATAACCTTCAGTTTCTCATTCACTCAAGTCAGCCATGTGTGGTAGTCTGATGGCACTCCAATCTCCCTAGCTCCCCTCTTAATTTCTTTCACATAAGCCTTTACCCAAATGAAATCTTTGCATCTTTGCCTTGTCTTGAGAGTTGTTTGCTGTAAGATCTGAATTAAAACACTTCTTACTTTGTATTCTATAATTTGATCACCACAGAGATAAAATGAACAATTACATTTAAAAATTGTTATTGAAGAAGCACTGTTTTATATCCTTGCTAATGTTTTTTTACAGTATAGGATTCACCTCACCCAACGTGTAGTGAAAGTAACTCTCAGTGCACCAAAACATCCATTGTCTACCATAATCCATTTTATTCTTCAATCTCTCCTTCTTTTCACCCCTCTCCCTTCTTAAAGTCTAAGAGCAGTTACTTTTACTAAAGTATATTTTTAATGAAAATATTTATTGATGTAAAAAAATACACTAAGAAAAAGAACAAATTGTAAGTGTATAACCCTATGAATCTCACAAAGTGAAAATATCACCGATCAAGAAAAGGAACATTTAGAAGTTCTACTATTCACCTAATTTATGCCCTCTTCCAGTGACTAATTCCACCTCAAAGGTCTGATTTCTTTCAATTATCATTTTATTGGTGATAATTAGTCATGATGGTATATAGAACAACAATTTGTTCCTTTTCACTGTTGAGAAATAGCCCATTAAATGTATATAACACCATTTATTCTATCTGTAGAATAATTCTCTGATAGACATCAGTGTTATCTTCATTTTTGTGCTTGTAAAATAATGCTGCTATGAGCATACTTGAACATGTCTCCTGGTGCATATATATTTACACTCCAGTCTCGCATATCACAGGAAGTATATTTAGGATAGCATTGAGTATATATGGTCGGAGTAGAAAGATATTACAAATAATTTTTCAAGGTGTTTATATTCCCATTAGCTATGTATGAGTATTCCATTTCTTCTACAACCTCATTATCACAAATGTTCGATAAAAATTTACAAGGATGTAATAGAAAAGGAAAATTGTAGAACAATCACTCTCATAAAGATGAAAAAATACTAGCAATCATATTCTAGATACCTAAAAATGATAGCATGTCACCGTTCAGTTTGATGGAGTGCAAGATAATTTAGCTTTTGAAATAACCAACTGATGTAATCTTCTTCAAGAGAATAAAAGTCATTCAGTTATCTAAATAGAAGGGAAAGAGCATTTGACAAGATATAATATGCAACCATGGCAAGAAAAACTACAAAAACTTATGAAGAGAAGGGATTTTCCTAAATTTAACAAAGAATATTGTAAAGCCTATTACATAAAAAGCCTATGACAAACATCATTTCTAGTGGTGAAGGGTGGGGGTAGGGGGTAGAAGGGTAATGGGTAGGGGATAAGGGGCTAGGGGGTCACCCTCCGGTTCACTCTCACTTCTAAAAGACTGACAGGAATGAGCAAAATCACCAATTCAGCTACAGACATTCAGGAAAGCAGAACAGAGGCTCTGAGCGCATTTGATACCTGGCTGAGACCAAAATGAATGGAACCATAAGGGACCAAACCGTAAAACCAACTAAAGCAATGACTTGCCACAGAGCTACATCTACAGCAATTCAAGGTGGCAGGGAAACAAACCCTTAATCCAGTGATGTATTCAACACCTTCGAAACACCTCCTTCCCCAAAGGGTGATGAAAGCCACAAAGAAGGGGCTGTGGCCCCAGAATAATTGGTAACCAATGAGAGAAGAGCTGGACTAACCACCCACTGGAGTTCATCTCTACTAGGAGTCCTTCTGTCACAAATGGCTGGGAGTTGGGACCCCAGCTCCAGACTCCAGATCCATAAGGATTGGAAAGAACAATGTGGAACAAATGCCAGAAAGGAGGAAAGAGCCATCATGATTGAGGAGGCATGAACTCCTGTGATCACACAGATCTGGAGAAAGGGAGACAATCACCTCTATTATAGGAAATTTCACAACAAAGGAGTTAGGATAGCCTCGTGATGCAACTGACCCCAACTGACCAACAAGAGGTTTCAGACATGAACAGGCTAACACTTGCTAGAAAAGCACCCCTGGAAATCTAAGCAGCACAGGTTGCAAAGTCTCAAGAGCACAGGTCCTCACCCAGGAAAAAGACATTGCACCAGATAAGGGAAGCGGCCTATGGACCAAACACCGATCAATGACTTGCAATGAAAGGGAGGTGGGAGCTTCTGGAGGGAGTGTGGGGGGCATGGGGAAAATGATGGACCATAATTCTCCAAATATGATTGAATCTGTATAAAAAATAAAATTAAATAAAAATTTAAAAAAAGGTACTAAATGACTAAAAACCGCCATGCTTTTGGTGTCCTCTTATTAGAGTTTAAATAGTTTCCTCATCTCTTAACTCAGTTATTAGTTGTCATTTCTATTGCTGTCACAATGCTGGCTTCTAACTGCATCTTTTTATAAAGCAAGTTTATGGCTTTCATTTTGACTATATTGCAGATATGAGTCCTTAATATTTGTATATGGAGTCTAGTTTTGCTCAAAGTAACTGAGGCTGATGGTTCCACAAATTTCATGGAAGAGAGTATCCTTCTGTATCAATATCTCTTTAGGTGAGAGAAGGATTGATGAACGCTCAGTTCCTTACTTGAATACTTTTAAACTTTTCTATGAGATTCTTTTATATTGAAAGATATAAAAAAAGAGGAAAAGTGGTTTCATCATTTGAACAGGAATTTTAAGCTAAATAATGTGATTCTTTCCCTAGGGACAAAAAATTGGGTATGTATCTTATCACTAAATTTGAGATTAGATATTGACTTTGATATGATTTAAAAGGTTTCAGTGACTTTAGATAATGTGGTACTGGCTTTAAGAAGGCTCTGTTTCTAATATTAGTTGAATTTGACTTAGCTTAGTAAATTATAGTCAAGTAAATAGCATTAATCAACTAAGCCAATAATCATGAGAACCCCATTCCAAAAATTGGATTTTAGATGGATATGGTCCAATGATCATTGATTCTTTATATGTGGCTAATGTAACATATTGAACAAAAGGTATTAGTGAAAAGCTAGCTTCTTCTGATTAACAGGACCTGGAGGAACTACATTATTAATATTTGAGCTCATCATAGCATGTTGGCTCTGTGATAGCATTATATATAGTTTCTATTCTTGTTGCATTTCATTTAAGAAATGCTAGTAGTAGCTCTTTAATGTAACATGAATTGCACTTTGGAAAACACTTTTGTAGGTGACACCAATGATCAATCTTACTCCTTCAATGTTTCTTTGAGCTGAAACCTTGTTTATGGACCAGCACACAGTAGTATGTTTTCATAGTTATTAATACCTTATTTGCATCAGTCATTCATTCTGGTAAAAGAAGCCAGACTCTGTTAATATTTTCACCCTGGACCACAAATGGGAAAATGAGGTAATTTGTAATTAATATTGCATATTTGTTTAAAAATTCTACTTGGCATTCTAGTTTTCTTTTGAACAACAAAAAAATGGTTTGTTTTATTAAAACATTGATGGGCTAGGGGAGATTCTAATAAAATGGCAAGGAAACAAAAATGAGAATCCAATTTTAATTCAGAATTTTTGCATTTGTGAAGTGGGGTTGAAAATCCTTACACTATTGTGAGGATTAATGACTATATGCATAAAGTAGCTGCATAGGACCCATGGTAGATAGTTGTTTGCAAAGGTAGTCAAGTCAACCCCTCCCACCTTCCTGTATCTTGCACCCATTGTTAACACAACTGAGCATTTCTTCCAAGGAGAGATGTAGTCTATTTTTCCCTATCCATTCATATACCCAACCCACTTCCATTTGCATTTTGACTGGCTTTTAAACTTAATTTGACTAAAATCATAGTTGACATAGTGCTATCTATATTTAAAAGCAGTTTTTTTTTTAACATCTGAAATTTATTTTTTAGGAGTAGATAGAGAATATTTTAGAAAGTTATTTAGCACATTATTATTCACTTTGTATTTATCTCATTTCCAGATCACCATATCACCATACACACACACACACACACACACACACACACACACACACACACACACACACCAAAGCTATTTAAGACAAATTTGTTGAAAATTTGTCAATCAGTTGAAATCTCAAATCTTGATTAGTGGAGGTCTCTAATGCTGGAATGTAAATTGGGTAACTAGGGTACAGATATCATAGCTAGTACTGAATAGGTCTTTATTGCGTAACCGAGAGACCCTAGAGATGTGGTATTTTGAAATTTCACTCTCTGAGAAAATAATGAGATAATTCTTTCCCTTTAGCTTTGTAAGGGACTATGACTCTAATAGGTTAAAATGATTCACATTAAATTTTTTGAGTGCAGATTGTGGTGGATAATATTAGTAGTATCTAACACTAAATATTTAATGTGTCAGGCATGTCCTGAGTATGTAAAGCATTTTATAATTTATTTTCAATTTCCTTCTCTGTAACAAAAGGAAGCCAAGAATAGGAGATGAGTAAAAAATCTAAGCAACTGTCCTTTCAGTTGAAGCTTTGCTTCAACCTAATCATGTGGAGAGATTCAGGTTGAGCTGCAGGAGAGGCATTGGTGCAACAACACATTCCATGTTTGTGTAGCTTTCTTGTGCCCTTTATCTATATCAATGTCCCACAGTTGCCTAATTCTCTACAGGAAATGGCATGTTTTATTCTAGGAATCCAAGAGTCTGTGCTATGATTCCTGTTTTGGAACTTGCCAGAAATTCTACCTGATACCTTTCTCTAGCAAATATACTCTAGTGCTAGAGTATTTGATTGGTTACATGGACCAACTGAAGGACTGCTTACACCATAACATAAGACCTCATTCATTCATTCATTCATTCATTCATTCATTCATTCATTCATTCATTCATTCATTCATTCATTCATTCATTTTACTGTGGGACCAACTCAAATATAGCAGCATTCCTCATCTACCCATTGAGTTGATGCTATATTCCAAATGCAGTATTAAAATCCCCATTTGTTCTAAATAAGTATTGTGTTTATATCTTTCAGAGAAACTTGTGAAATGAATAACTTGCTCTCTGATTTGAAGAGAATGGTGGAATATCACCCTCTACTCACTAAATATTTTGATGAAATAAACTCTTGAAACTTTGCAAGGTTTATTTCTCTTCCTCTGGGAACAAGAATTTTTCTATAGTTCCCAGAATACTTGCTGCTTCCTGATAATTTCACATGATTTATACAGTGTCATTAATATAGTGATTTAATGTGATGCTCTATAGAATATCCAGATGGTAGCATTATAACTGGGAGCAGGAGGTATGGCCTTGGGTCAAGATAATGCATTCATGTTATTGTTTGTCTCATGTGAGTGCAAATGACAAGACACACATGGTCACAGCTCTACTTACAACTTTTCCATGATGACACTTTGTGCAGGTAACAGTGTCAATTCAGATTCCTGCATACACTAGAGCCCCACTGATCTGGGGATTTTATTTGTGCTTTGTTTTGCTAACTGAGTGAATGATGATAATCCATTATCAGTTTCTAATTCAGTGAGAAAAGTCTGGGTGTATGAATTGGCTCAGCTATGGACACTGGGAAAAGATCAGACTTCGAGGAGGACTGACTTTCGCCTTCTGCTCATCTATTCACAATCTCTCTTGGTTATATAAGTGAAAGATTATTCGTATTGACTGTCCATTTTTCCTTCCCCAGGAATCCTATGTTTTATTTGCGATCTCCATTGATCCCTGTGAGTCAGGCTATTTTGTCTCTGCTGCCTTTTAGAGTAATTTGCCTTTCTTGTGCTTGAGGGTTGAGTACCACTTGGCTTTTGCTCTTGTGGAGTCCAGCCCCTCTCCCTTTGCAGCAATGAGCACTGCTCTGTAGTAGTACCTCTTATTATTATCTCTAACTCTTACAAGTTGATCGACCTCTAATATGTTTCCTGCAAATAGTTCTTCAATTTAAATGTTTGCTTTCTGAGCCAGGTTTCCTAAGTCAGATTCTGGAACCACAAGAGATGAAGCAGCAAAACGCAACAGAACACAGACTGGGTGAGACAGGAAGGAGCAGCAAACACTGATAAACTGCAACTGAATTTGGGCTGGCTGCCTGAGGCAAAGACAAGACTGGAAATCTATGCCACATAGACAATGGTGTCCCAGGAACGTAAAACCCTAGGGAAAGGACATAGGTCCAAAAAAAAAAAGAGACCAAAAAACTAAACAAAACTAAACATGGACTAATGCACAACAACAATAGAGGGAATGGGGTGACCAGAGGGGCAGCCAGAGGGATAGGGGGGGCACACCCAAGGGGATGAATGAATATACAAATATGAACAATATATGAAATCAAAATAAAAAAAATAAAATGACATCTTCAAAAAAAATTTGCTCTCTGATGACCTTTCCTAAAACATTGTTAAGACAAATCAAATGTAATTTTTTCACTGCAGAACTTTAAAGTATATTTCACATGAGAGTAGAAGGTGATTTTTTCATAAATGTAGACACAATTTTGAGTAGAAATTCTACTTAACTGCTTTGCAGTTAACACTTATTTAAACCTCCAAATAGGCATTCAATTTGGCCAATATGATAGGTAAACATATCTCAAATATTATTATTTTAATTTAAAATTTCTAATTATGAAGTCTTTTGTAATGTATGTGACTTTTGTATTTTCTATAAACTGATCATTATTTTTTGTTTAAGAAAAGTTGTCTTTTTAAAATGATTTTCAGAAACACTAGTGAAAATTAGTTCTTTACCTAATATGGTAGAAAAAATATATTTTAAAAATATTTTTGATGGTCATTTGATTTTATATTTGTTAAAGAGTTTTAAAGACCTTTTCTCTTCTCTTTCTTTATTGCTGTCTTTTTTCTTCTTTTTTCTCACCATCTCATCTATTGATAGCCTTTTAACAATAGCCTGATTTTCAGTCCTGTTCCTGTCAATTTTTATTTCATACAAATTTCAGAATTCTTTCTAAATAGTACACATGTATTTTACACCACTCTTTCATATAATACCAAAGTTTTTTTACTGCTATTGAGATAAGATATAGAATTGATTTACAAGAATTCTGTTGTCTGGGTCCTCACCGTACTGTTGTAGCCTCGTTTCAAGTGTCTTCCTTTATTCCTTCCTCCTTTCCCATCCATGTACCACATCTCTTTCCCCTCATAGCCTTCACACATCCTATTACCTGCCTCTCTTCATGGCCTTGAAATGCTACTGAAGTAATTTCTTATTTTTCAGGTCTTAGCTCAAATGTTACTTTAATTTAAACTTGAAAATGCAGAAACAATTTTCTATCCCTCAGATTATACTCTCTATTATTTGCTTTTATAGCATCTTATAATAACTTTTGTTTTTGACAAAAGTACATATAATTAACCATCTATTTATTTATTGTTATTCCTGCTAGAGTCTAAACTCGGTGCTATTAAGATTTTTCTCTCTCCTTCCCCTTTTTGTATTTCCATTTTTTAACAAAAGGCCTGGCACATAATGGATGTTAAATAAATGTTTTAAGACTATTGGTTGGATGAATGGATAATGGAGATTAGGGAAATAGGCAGCAGAAAATAATGAAGACTGCACTTCTCCAAAGAAGACATACAAATGGCCAATGGTGATGAAAAAATGTTCATCTCTACTCTTGCAGAAATTCAAATCCAAAACACAGTGAGGGGCCATCTCATATCTGTGAGAATAGAACATACCAAAAAAGAACAGAAAAAGTAATTTCTGGACAGGATGTGGAGAAGGAACCCTCCTTGTTAGCTGGCGGGAATATAGATTGGTCTAACCCCTGTGGAACACAGTATGGTGTTTTTTTCAAAAGTTTACAAATGAATCTGCCCATATGACCCAGCAATTCTACTCTTAGATATCTGCCTGAAAACACACAAAATCCCTAGTTCAAAAGGGATTATGAATTGCACAGTAGCCAAAGTATGGAGACAGCCTAAAACCTCTAAGCAGAAGATGTGGTAAATATATACAAAGGAATGCTACTCAGCTATCAAAAAAAGATAAACTCTTGCCATTTTGGCCACATGATGGAGCTAGAGGGGACTATGCTAAGTGAAATTAAGAAGGAGAAAGAAAATAAGGTGTCACTTGTGTGTGAAATATAGAAAAACAAAATAAAAGTCAGATAAAGCCAAACAGAAAAATAAAACTTGTTAGACTATTGTGTAATGAGGGTATCCAGAGAGGATGGGATAGGGAGAAGGAAGGATCAGAACATAGAGTGGAGGGAGAACGGTAGTCTATGGTGGTGGACTATAGGTTCTTGCTAGTGGGTGCACTATGGCAACAATGCCTAAAGCACTGACACCTCTATGATGCAAACTATGTAAACCCATATTAATTCAGTAAAAAATATTAAACCAATAAATACTTCTATTATAAAAAAGTGATGAAAACCTTTGTACTGTATTGATAAATTTATACTTCACACCTCAGAAAAGGAAATCACTGAAACATTTAATAATAGTGATTATTTTTGTTTTTGTTTTGTGTTTGTTTTATTCTTCCACCTCATTTTACAGACTGTTCTATTGGTAGTTATTTCTTAAGTACTTTTTAAAAAATTTTAAAGTAAATTTTATATGTGAGCAGAAATCTGCATGTTCATTCCTTCATTTAACATGGAGTGCCTTCTTCATTGATTTTAAGAATTGATTTTAAATGTATATCTCTATCAATCTGACTTTAAGTAACTTTTTTGTTTTTGAGACTAGATCTTTTGTTTTTGAGACTAGATCATGGAACCGCAGGCTCACGTTGCCTGGGGTACCACGGACTCAAGCAATCCCCAGTCTCAGCTTCCCAGGTATCTGGGATTACAGTCGTGGGCACTGCACCCAGCTATTTTTGGGGACTAGGTCTCAAACTGTTGCCCCGAGCGGGACTAGAGCCGCGATTCCTAGCCCCAGCTACTTCATAGGCTGAAGCTTACAGGCACGAGCCACCATGTCCGGCTAGTAAGTAATTCTTAAAAGAGACTTGCACTTTTTCTTTGGATGCTCCTAACCAAAGAAAATTTCAGTAGTTTGAGCCATACTGCGATATTTTTTGATGTCTGGTTTTGTTACTTTTATAAAAGTCTCATTTTTGACTGTACTTGGGTGAAAGCTCTGAGAATAAAGCCTCTGTCTCTTGGCAATCTGTCCCTGGTGCTTTTCCTTGGCCTCCTTCATTCTCTTGGCCAAAAGTTTAGCATACTATGGCTTCTTGATTATTTTTCTTAGCACACTGTTTCTTGAGGGCAATGCACACATTTATGTTGCATCACAGGTGCGGGTAACACAAAACCTGGCTCTTGGACATTTTGATCTTAGGCTGCTTCTTTGTTTAGGGACATTCTCATAATGTATTGGTGGATATCTTCTTTAGAGAGATTGAGGAGTTCTCAGATTGCGTTAGCTCTTTCTGTCCCAGCTGTGGGAAACGGTATTATCAGTGAGGCCAGGAATATCTTTCTTCCTGTTTTTTTTCAATGACCAAGTATGAGCATTCAGACTGGCATCAATGGTGCAGTCCTGAGCAGATTTGCATTTTCTTTCACTGGTCTTTCTTGGTCTATAAGAGGAATGCCTCTTATGCAGTAGCAGGAGAACCAGACCAAGGGTCAAGACACCCTGTTCATGGGGAAATCTTGTTTGTAATTTCTACCACTGATTTGGACCACAAGCCTCCCATTCTTTTTTTTTTAAAATAATTATTTTTAATTGTATTTTTAAAAATTTGATTGCATATATATATATAATACATTTTGTCAACCCCAAGGTTCTTTACCTTGTCACATGTGAACCATTCTTCACCCAGAGTGTCACCAACAACTTCTGTGACCATACACTTTTCACAAAAGGTAGTAAGTTTGTTCTTCATTCACTTCCCCAGTTTCTGGCAGTAGCCAAAGAGAGATGTTGGGCTTCATCTTGAAAGAGTCAACTGCCTATGAGTACCATAAAAAACAGTAATATTGCAATATTTTATGGAATAAGCCAACATCTTGCATAGGAGTCACAGATTTTAATAGTGAAGATATGGTCAATGCTACCTTTGGGTAGGAAGGAAAAGACCTATGTGAGTATCAGATATTAAAGAAAAATGGTTTATTTTTCTTATATTTTTAAACCAGAAATTATTAGATAATGAACTAATAATAAACATAGCAAAAATAACAATGGACTAATAATGAACAGAAAAGACAACTTTGTACTGTTTTGCAAAATGGCTTAGTAATTTCTGTCTTAATATCATTAGAACTTACCTTCATTTATGTAATGCTTTTTATGTTTAAATTGCTTACCCAAAATTAAGTAATTAATCCTAATACTAAACCTTGAAAGAAGATAACAATTATCTCCATTTTACAGATTAAGCTAAATGTATTGTATTCTAAATGATTAATGCTTCAAAATCTCCAATGCCAAATGGTCTATGTTCCCCTGCAAGCATGTGGAAATCCGAATTTACATAGTAATTATGTGTTCAATTGTGCTGAGGAAGCAAGTGGCAGGCCCAGATAATCTTCCAGAAAGAAAAAAATATACTGGTAATATGCAAAATGGAGAAAAGCAGATTTTTAAATATGCTGAAGGATGATATTATTCATATGTAGTCATTCCCTTCTCAAAAGTCCTCCAAAGATAAAAAGAAAATCAGACACGATCACAAAAACCTCAGCAAATGCTGTTTTATGCACAGAATAAATCCAATGGATGATGTGAATCACTTCTTGACAAGGGAAAAAGAAGCCATCTTCTATTTGGGAATAACAGGGGTGCACAGCTATCTCTTTATCGTGTAGCATCTTG
Organism: Uropsilus gracilis; assembly: GCA_004024945.1. Lineage (NCBI taxonomy): Eukaryota > Metazoa > Chordata > Mammalia > Eulipotyphla > Talpidae > Uropsilus > Uropsilus gracilis. Next base: position 17,988 of record PVHY01011786.1, on the reverse strand, counting down.
ATACTACCACTGGGCTGCATTCTGGTTACTTTTAATATGGCTTCTGTGTAAAGGAGAGAGTTTGTGTTAAAATGGAAGTTATTAAATGTTATTCAAATGTCATTCTTTAGACGTTTATTGTGGAAGGACTGTTAATAAATATGCTATTATTGTTTTTGAAAAAGCATAGCACTTTGACTAGAGATCTGAGGCCTACAACAAAGGAAGAGAAGGAAGGGGGGTCAATATAAGGGAAGGCAAAGCACAGGGGCTGTGTGATTTGTCATGGTTATGGGTTCTCTGGTGGTGAGGAAGTACAGGGACTACATCCGAGGGGAGAAAGTAATTATTGTACAAAAATGATGTCAGAAAATTAAAAAAAATTAAAAAACAAAGCATAGCAACTTTTCCCTTATTTCATGATAAACAAGTCATAATTGTTAGTGAGAAAAATGAGGGAATATCTATCTACCTACCTATTTACTTATCATTTATCTCATTACCTCAATACTGCCATCTACTATGTTTGGCACAAAGGCCACCCCTATGCAAAATGAGAAAGGAGGGTGCCTGTTGAGGGTATTTTAGTTCAGTGAGAACAGTTCCCTCAGTGCCACCTGATTTGTGCAGAAGTGCCAGAAACACTACTATTTAGAGATTCAGGGGCTTCTATTTCTGATAATATGATATACACATGTCTACATTAACCTGGGAAGGAACATCAACAAAATAGATGAAAAAACATAATGCTTAGATGAGTATTAAGGAAATATGAGATTATCAGAAAAATGACAAGAAGCATGAATCAAAAGGGCAGAGGGCAGTCAATGGAAGCTGGAAGAAGGATATTGCAGATGAGTCTTGGGATTTGGGCCAGGGGGCAAGGTTGGATACTAAATCTAGCTCTCTCCTCTCCTTAGTAGGTAATACAGAAAGGTCCCTGCTCCTGGAGGATGATACACATTGTCCCATGTATCTGCCTTGGCTCAGGGTGGAGCAGGATAAAACTTGTCTTTTGAGAAGTTCCCACAAGTTCCACATTCATATGGATTTTTTTTGCTTGCCAAATATACGCTATTATGGACTGCAAAGTGTCTGAAGATTAAAATGCTCTCAGGATTCAGGCCTCAAGCAATATCGGGACAATTTTCTCTGAAGGAATTGATTATAAACTCAGACCTCTATGAAGCCCCAGAGATAAAAGTCCTATGCAAATAAGCATGCAATAAAAATAAAATAAGTTCAGAACCATGAGCAGGAGTCAGTAAAAATACCAAGCAACAGAATCAGACCAGCAAAGATTATGGATATTGGAATTTATTCTGAACTAAATGTAAGTGAATTTTTATGAAGAATATTTAATTATTTTGAAGGGAATGTAGGATATTATCTTAAGTACCCAAAAGGACAATAGTACACTAAAAATAACTAATTTGGTTTATCAAAAGGATAAAAGTACTTCTCAAAATAAGATAATTTATGAGAACCCTAAATGACTGTTTACATAGCAGAGTTGATATAAGCAAGGAGATGATGAGTTGTAACATGGCCTAAATTAGGACGGCAGTGTAGAATTGGTAAGTATGAAAAAGGGACATGGCATATAAGACAGAGCAAGAGGGCATGGTATACAGTATATCTCACTAGAGTACCAGAAGGAAATTAAAGAAAATGAGGAAAAACCATATTTGAAAGCAATAAAAGTAAGGATTATGCAAAAATGACAAAGGTTATGAAACCTGAATTCAAGAGGCCCAGTGAATCCCTAGGAAAATCTGTGTAAAGAAATCCATGGTGAAGGGTATTTTAGTGAAACTGTGGAACCTCAAAGAAAAGTAAAGCTCTTATCAACTGTGTGATAATTACATTTAATTTCTACATAGCAACAGAAAGAATCAGAAGACATTATGATAAAGCTTTGAGAGGGCTGAGGTACATTGTTAACCTAGTATTCTATGTCATATGGAATTCTCTTTCAAGAAAAATTGCATATGTTCATTAGAAAAAATTCCAGAATTATTTCACAAAGAAGCAAATTAATCTTAGAAGGAAAATCTAATAAAAATAGATAAATAAAATGGCAAAGATGTAGATAAATTTGAAAACCTCCAAGCATGTTAAACATCAATAATAATATCTCATTTGTGGTATAAACAAAATAAAGATGAATTAAAACACTGGGAAGCAGTAACTTTCAAGATGAAAAGGTGTGCCCTGAATTGAAATATTCAAACTCCTTATAGTAACTGAAAAGAGGTAGAAAATTGATAGAGTCTGATGTTAAGATTAATATACATTTTGTTTTAGAATAATTACTCAAAAAGCAAGCAGGAGTATAAGTGTCCAACCTATGCAAGGGGGAAATATTAAAAAAGATCTATTTATGCAAATTAATACGACTCTAAACTGTCAATAACCACTCGAGGTCATTTTAAGCATCTCATTTATCATCTTTTCTCTCTTTTCTCTTTCCTTCATCAACCTTCTGGCATTGGATATGTAATTAGAAATTCGGGAGGTGCTGTGAATTCAGAGCTAAATAAGAAGCCCCTGTTTGTAAGCAGTTCAAAGAACACCTACCATGTAGGAACTTGGAAGGAAGAAAAATTCTGATGAGGCAAAAAAGGGATAATGTTGACCCAAGGGAATATGTATAGAGCTTCAAAGAGGGTAACTATGGGCAACCAGATGAGATTAGGAGGGCACCAGTCTCTGAATTATCAACACAGCTTTGAGTTACAGAGTTGTGAGGGTGCAGTAAGCAGTTTTCATTGAGTTTAAAACCACATTTGATTATTTAATACAGCGCTAATATTTTTCTTGAAAAGTGTTGTTAACTTAAAAATATAAAAAATCAGCTGTCAGTTTCCTGCAGATGTTTCTTGCTTTCCCAGCGTTTATGGCATACTTTATTATTATATGTTTAGTGCTTCACATTCACTGAACTACTTCATCTTCTCAAATGACAGATGAAATAGGTATTGTTATCTCTGCTTGAAAGCAGGGGAAATTCTGGCTGAACTGGGCAAAATGGTATGCACAAGAGCTACGAATCTTGCTGTAATAACTCTGGGACTACAGGATTAAATAATGTTTAGCATTAAATTTTCCTAATATTTTTTCAGATACTTTCTATGTTCCTAAAAGGGGACTGTGCATGGGACCTTTCTTAGACTTGTTGAACTTTGAATGTTTAGCCAACACAATTTAGGGGACACAATTCAAATTCAAATTAATTTTTTTCTCTATAAGGATTTTTGATAGAAGAGTTAACTTTCCCTGGACCCTGGATGAGAACGTGGCATGGCTTAATTATCTGTCCACTCAGTTATAAAGTTGAAAACAGCATGTTAGGTCAGAAATTAAAATTCTTTCACTCTCCCAGATGGGACTGGATTGCAGGGCAACATCTCTTTCTCTAGATCTTCCCAGAGCTCCTCAGCAGGAGCAGGAAGAAGGAGGGAGACAAGAAAGGTGGGCAGAAAGTTCTTAATTTACCTCTCAGTGGTGTGACTTCATGCTTCCTAGTTTTGGCAGATGTCTGATGTTAGATCTTTCTCTCTGGGTGTTTTGGAAGCTCTCTTGCCTTTTTTTCCCTCTAACCCAGACAATGACGCTTTGTTTTTTCTGTTGCAGCTTCCCTCACACCTTTTTTTTTTTTTTTTTTTTGTCATTTATTGTATACTCTTGAGCACTTTCACCCTTCCAGTTGCTTTACTTGCCAAGTTTAAATGGCTGCGGGTCATTTTACTATTATTTTTTAAAGGCACTTACCTCTAGGATGTGGAATATATTTACCTCTAGACCATGAACTATCCTTAGACCTTGGAATATATTTACATGTCCTTTGACCTGACAAACTTAGGGTCTCCCCTTTTCTTTCCCCTTGTTTCCCTTATGCTTGCCAGGGGAGTCAATCATGATTTCTCGACTATTGATGTTTTAGGGCAGATGTCAGCCTCTAATTTGCTTATGTGGTGACACCTGTCTGTGGTGGTCACTAACCAGTATTCTCTCTGACTATTACTATTAAAATTGCTCACATGGATGTGAAGTAAAGGGCAGACATCTCTCTAGTCTCCTCAGATCTCTTTGTTGATGATGGGTCATGAACTCACAGTACTTTAAAGGGTCCCTATACAAATTTTTCTCAAAAACCCTCTTTTATTTTATCAAATCTAAGGGACCATCATATTAGTTTTGGATTATTGCATAACAAGTTGTTTTCTTGATTAGCAATTTAAAACAACAAACTTTTATTGTAAATTTTTTGAGGGTCAGGAAGACTTGAGTATCTGAAGGGGTTATAGCTTGTGGTTTCCATAAGGTGATCATCAAGCTTTGGGCCAGGCTATATCACCTGATGTTTTTACTATGGTTTGGATATCTGCTTCCAGCATGGCTTAGTCGTGAGGCTGTTGGCAAGAAGCTGCCATTTCCCTCTAGCTGTTAACAAAGGCTCCTTATGTGTGAGAACCACAGAGAGTCTTGATGACATAGCAGTGGACTTCTCTCAAGGCCCAAAGTAAGTGAAATAAGAGAGACAAAGATAAAAGCAGCAGTATCTTTTATAACCATATCTTGCAAGTGGTATAATGTCTCTTCTGCCATGTTATTTTGTTATGTAGACCAGCCACAGTGCAATATGGGAGGAACAGCAAAAGACTGTGAATGTCAACAGGTAGGGTCAGTGGGTATTGACTATTATACCATCTGTTGTAAATGTATCATTTGTTTCATATGCCATTAAAAAACAAAAACCATCAGGTGTATGACAACTAATTTTGGAAAGTTAAAACATGAAAGAAATGTGTCTAACAAATGGTGAACTATAACAAATCTGCCCTGTAGATATTTTAAAATCACAGAACTGATTTCCTATTACTTTGAAAATTGCATCTTGTTTTAGAAATTTTCTTTGGAAATTTCTATCTATGTCTCTTGGGTACTCCAACTGAAGCAATGAATTTATCCCATATCCCTTCCCTCATCTTTGCTATTTTGAAAGCGTCTCTTGTACTAATTTTCTTTTGAATGATTTTTGGGAATGTCATTCTAGTTTGAAAGCTAGTAGTTCCCTCTGCTTGTTTCTGTGGTTAAAATCCCTTCATTATTAAATATTAACAGAGTGCCAATATAGAGCAGAAAAGCATGTAGATTACAGTAGGACACAGCTACTCTTACAGCAGCTTCGTAATCTCATTTATAATGTGGATGAGATACAGAAAACACAATGAAAAATCAACTCAACTGGATGGAAGAGCACGTTTTAGATTTTAAATAACTAATTTGAGAAATCAGTTCAAATATTTAAATTGTATCTTTGAAAGTCTAATGAACTATACCATGTTTAATACAAATTATTTAAAACTGTTTACTTAAGTAAATTCAGGTTAATAATTATTGTTGTTTTAGGAACATTCAACATAATTTGGTAGTTTGAACTACATACTTCAACATACAACTTCAAGCTACAATGAACTGCATCATAATTCTGACAATTTTTTTCTGGGCATTAACTATTTCAAAAATTTAGGATGGTTTGTATGGGAGGACATGCGTATAATAGACTCTGAAGAAGGAAAAAAATAAATACTTGATGCTCTCTTCTATGTATGGAATATAGAGAAACCAAACAAAAGTTCAAGAAAAAAATCAAAACCACTAAGCTGATCACAGAACTGAGGCATACAGCAAAGGAGGGTGGGGGAAGTGAGGGAGAGACCAACACATAATAATGGGGATGATTCCTGGGTGATACAATGGTAGGAGAACTACAGGGACTACAATAATGTAAGAAACAAAAGAGTTTTTAAATTAATTAATGATTTTTTTTTTTTGGAAAGCGTGGACCCTGAAATCAGACAGAACTAGGATGAATGTAGATTCCACAAGTTCTACTGATGTAACTGAGTACAACGATAAACTCAGCTTTAACTACCTTTCTTATAAAATAAGAATTCTGTCACTCATTTTCTTAAGAAGCAGAGAAGATTTTAAAAGATGGTGTATGTAAAATCTGTCTACCAGCACCGAGTTTATGCTATGACCCTGACCCTGCTGTTTTTTCCCTGAGTCTTCAGAGGCTTGCTGAGAATTTGCCCTAGCTCTGACATTTCCCAGCTCTGTCTGAAAACTGGGCATACTTCCTTTGGTCAATTATGCATGAATCATTGAAGTCAGTTTTAGTTTTCACTCTCTCCTTTGCCTCCAGATCAACTTAGTCATGATTCCTCTTTCTGACTCATCCTGTCAGTTAGCAGGAGTCCAAAGCTCATGACTCAGGCTGGTTTTCCAAAGGCGAGAATAGGATGGACTGGGTGGTTGGGGGACGGGGGATTGTCAGGCAGAGGAGAGTCAAACATGACTCATGAAGCAGTTTTTCATGAAGAGACACACATTGAGAGTGGGTAGAGGCATGTCCAGGACTCCTTCAGAAAGGTGCTAGGCAGTTTAAGCTGAAGCCAAGCAAAGAGAGCAAAGGACAAAAGATGAAGATACAGGTCTGAAGTTGAGGGATGGAAGTCAAATCTGAATCTATGAACTCTCAGAATATTATCAGAGGTTTTCTAATAATGGATCTTCTGTTTTATAAAGTTTATATCTCTAAAATTAGAGATACTTGTTTTAGATGAATTTTATAATCTAATATATTTGTAGTTCTCTGAAGTCTTTATCTTTTCAGTATCTCTTGAACACTACTTTTGGGTACTTTCCTTAAAGCAATCTCTTCACTGGTGTCTTTCCTGATCCTATTGACTTTTCTTTTCTCATGGGATCAACTGCTTTGCTTGGCACTGGAAGCTCCCACACTTTTACCCACCGGCACTAACATTGGGAATATCGTTCAGGAAACCTGGCTGCTCAGCACTCTCACTGTACAGCACTCTCATATCTTCAGTCTATGCCTGCACCATTCCTCTTTACAAGAAAATAGCATTTGAAATTTCCTTTATATTTGTAAGGCCTCCAGATTATCTTTTTCTAGTCAAGACAAGTACCTTTTCACTGAATGAGCAGTAAACCAGAATGTGATGTGTATCACAAGGAATACTCAAAAACATGGTAGAAGAGGAAAAAAATCCCCTATTTAGTCAAATAGATGTAACTCAATACATTTGGTTTTTAAAATAAGCAATAATAGCTAGTCCACAAGGGGACTTGATTACACCATTTGTCACACATAGTGCATCCTAACTTCATCTCATAATGGGAACAATTTTCTGTTAGTTTAGTAGCTTCATCTAGAGGAAAAATGAACTGCTCATGCCTTTATGACAGGAGAGGTTTTGCAAGTTACAGTAAATTGTCCACTAAGGTTAGGCTCCTACCCACCCACAGGAACTGTAAGGTAGAGGAGCTACAGTTCTTCATGTTCATATTTCTAAAAGACGGCTCCCAGAATTTTGAGAAGGATTTTCCTGCATCATAAAACTGGGGAAAAAAAAACAACTGAAAAAAGGCCAATCTACTTTCAAAAGGGATGTGCTTTAAATAATTGAGAAGTTCCTTAGGGTGAGTACTCTGAGAAAATGGAATGAGAGGCATCTTTCCTCACTTTCTACAGAAAGAATTAAACCTTTTAAAAATTGTATTTATCACAGTTGGAGACAGATCTAATATGACTGTTGTCACAGCATGCAGTGATGAGCCCCAAAATGCGTCTGTAATGATGATACTGCAGCACAGTCTGGAGACACATGAACAGAATTAGGGAATCCTATGTGACATGTATGTGATACTGACATCCACATAACCAGCAGTACCTCAAACATGCCTTGAGGACATAGTATAACAGGTGTAAGATACTGTCATTCTGTTAGATATGACAGGATCCAGGTTTCCAGATTTTCTAGGTGGTGCTAAAAACTATACTTGTAACCTATCACTTAATTGCCATTGTCACTCACTAGGACAGTCCTATTTCTATAATAGCCATTGCTACAGTTTTTGAATTTTATTTTATGCTGTCTACATACATTGAATGAGTATAATTTCCTGTTCAATTTTTATTTACTATTTGCTACTAAGATTTATTAATGGAGGCTAAGCAGTCTATCCAAGTTTGTTGTATGAGTAAAATCAAAGTCTGTCTGATCCAGAGCTTTTGCCTTCTGTTTTAAGACTTAATTCCTTAAATCCTGTGACTGATTTGTTGTTTATGGAATACTCATGTATGTTCTATACACTTGTCTGGATGGTTTACTTAAATAGAAATGTCATATGTGTAACATATGTTGTGATCACTTATTGCTATTTATGTTGCTACTCCAGTATTTCAAGGATGAAAAGGCAATTGAAGTGTAGCTAATTTTTTTTGACTTGAATTTTTGACATGAATATTTTTAATAAAGGTATTTATCAATAAAGGTAATAATGAGGGAAAATTTTAGACTGTCACAATCTTAGAATGCCTTTCCTACGCACAATTGCTTTTCCAACTAACCAATATTGTAGTCAAAGCTACTTTGACTTCATTTTAATGCCAATGTGTATAAAAGTATTATAAGGTGGGATATAAACCATATTTGTCTTAGTATTTCTGAAGTGGTGATCCAGAAATGGAATTGATGTCTATGAGTGGAATAGAATAAAACTAATGAAAAAAATAAAGTTTACTTTTCAACTTTCACAAAGTACATTAGCAAATAACAAAGTCTGCGGAAAGAATTAAAATTCATTAAAAAATCTCTTAAGATTTTCTTAATGTGTTTGGCTTTCTAATGTAATTTCTGTTTGTTAGTATTTTCTCATTTTCATTATCTTAACAGGCTGTTCTCATTTTGATAACCCTCTCAGCTGAGTTTCATATGTCCTCCTGTGTATCATCTACACTAACATCTTTTCACCTTTTTATTTATATGTCTGCCAATCTGTTTCGAAATTTACCTTAGTGAGTGTTAAAAACATCCTACTCCTACCTTGATATACACTAAAGATAATTATATCTTTGTTGGTTTACCAAGAGTGCCAATGATGTTAATATATGTGATATTTAAAATTGTGTAGTATTTACTTTGCAAAAGAGATATAAGCTATTTTGATTTTCTATGTTAGTTTCCCAGGTTCACTAGGAACTAAACATATAATCATTCTTAAAATTTCAATATTTAGGTCTTTTTTAAGTGTCCATAGAGTGAAGGGATTAAAAATATCCTGCTACCTTAAAGCAAATAAGAAACTTGCTAATAATGTTGAGAAGGCACTTGGCATATTCTACAACCCAACAGCTGGTGTAGTGATTATGGTAGCTGGAATGCTTTCTCTCACTAGTAGCTATGCCATTTCAGGGATAAACAAAATTGAATATTCTGGTCGGTAAACATGGATGTTTTTAGAAGAGTCTCTTTTCTATATTAAGGGTCATGTTTGAGAGTGTCTTGTGGTTTATCTTCTTTAATAATGTAGTTTTCTTAGTGTATAATATATTTCTTAGGTATAATGTATTTAATATAATACCTAATATTTCACTCATACATGTAAAATTCATGGAACACCTGTAAGTTGTAGGTCACTTTGCTGGTAGCAACACTATACCTGTCACCACCACAGACAGTAAGTATTCTTACCATTGAGGGCTGACAATGTCATAGTTGGATGATTAATACACACACAAATACAGAAAATGGCTGATGTTTGAAGCTCTAAGGGAAGCTAAAGGGTGCTGGGACATATAATACAGTGGAAGTGGAGCTAAGGAATTGCAATGACTACTTCAGGTAGGAAAGTACTTCTATAAGGAGTTGGGAAATCACAGGAAGTCATTGAAGGTGGCTACAGAGAGTGAGGTAGGAGCACAGTGAGCATGGATATGTTAGCAATTTGATTCTAAAAGCAATGGGAAACCACTTTTGTCAGAGGAATGGCAGGATGTCATTTGTTTTAAAAAAGCTTCCTAGCTACAGTGTGGAGTATATTTGCTGCTAGTTAGTGATGGGGTTCTTGGCAGCCATCCTGTTTCAGAGCCAAGACCTTCCTTTTCTTTGCCTTTGTGCTTTGTAATTTTTCAGCTTCTCCTCCCTCATCTACACATCGTCCAGCAGGCAAAATCCCATTTTCTGTTTTAGATGTGAACTCAAATACAATCTTCGTTTATGAATATGTTGACCTATACTTTATTATTTTCATTAGATATCTTAAGGGTCTTTATTAAAAATGAAGCTAGGGGAATGTGTAGGACTGTCGCAAACAAACAAGGATGCATGACTACCTCCTCCCATCCCATTGCTTTTACTCACATCCTCTTAGCATTCTATTATGCCTTCCCTGGGGTGTACCTTATCTAAATGGTGAAGGTCATGGTCTTGAAGTCAGGACATGAGGATTTAAACCTCTGTACCTTACTCATTTTGAGCTGTGTATCTTTTGTCAAATTTCTTAAACTCTCTAAGTTGTACTGTTTTCATGCATGAAATGAAATATGAGTAATTCCTTAATAATTTTTGTTTTGAGGAAAAGTTAAGTAATATACAGTTAGCAAGAATCTGGCACATACTTAGAATTCATTAAATAATAACTACAATGTTTCCAACTAGGATTATAGTTTTAGATATTTCTTTCTCCTTAAAGACTATAAAGTCCTGAAAGTGGGATTCATGTATTATTTGCTTTAATTCTTCATTTTGTGTTCATAGTTTACAATGTAGTACTTCACATAAAATCAATTTTTAAAATATGTGTAAATAAATATACCAAATAAATAAACGTAACATTTTAAATTCTCCTCACTTCACTTTTTTACATGTGAAAAAAGAAAGTTCCTGAGTTATAGGGAATCAGAATATGATTCTCTCCATTGCCTAGCTATTATGTTTGGTGTATGATTTGATCATGTTTGAGAATAAAGAGAAGATATTTATTTTCTGTCAGGTAAATATTGAATTAGGTAACAATGTCTCTTGAAATCTGCAACAAATGGCATGTTTATTCACTTTTATGTAGGAACACTAATATTTTTAGTTAAAACTAAATGACATCCTTTTGGACTTAGTTCTGTTTTGTTTATAAACTTACAATTCCAATCAGATACAGAGCTAAACATTAGAATAAAACTTATTATCCAAGAATTATTCCAATACAGTGATGATGGAGTACAATGTAGACAATTCTCAGAAAGTCTTGCCTTGTCACACATTGTTTTTCCTTCTTAAACAACTTTTTTTTTTAAAAAACCATATTTTGTGGGGCAGGAATTCAGAAAGGGGTTGACTGGGTGGTTCATCTGGGACTCTCTTCTGGGATAGCTTTGTCATCAAGTAATTTTATCTCAGTGTACCTTTTGTATTTAAAGTAGTACAATTGAGTCACTTTGCTAATCACTTGACATTCTCCCACCTCCATTCTCCCCCTCTGATCTTGTGTCTCCCCCATCTCTCCTTTAACCTCAGAAATCTCACATTATCACTGTCCACTAGTTTATTATCATTTTACAGTATCAGTTTATCTACTTAGTTTCCTTAGTTTACTTGTATATGTGAAATCATCTAATACTTTTTATTTCCTTTATGATTTGCGAAACTACACATAATTCCCTAAAGTTCCTTTCATTTTGCAGTAAATAGCAATATTTTGTCTTTCCTTATAACTGAATAGTATTCCGTTGTGTGGCTATGCCACATCTTCTGGGTCTAGTCCTCAATTTGGGTGCTTCAGTTGTTTCCATGTCTCACATATTATAAATAATTATTTGAGTTGATGGCTTAATATTCTTTGACTAGGTACAATCAAAACGTACATCAAAACTGATTGCTGAATCATATGGTGCATCTGTATTACAGGTTTCTTTAGGAGTAAAATATTTAAATAACTAGAAGACAATAATTATTTAAAATAATTAAAAGACTTTTTTAAATATAAAAATGTGAATAGAGGAACAGCATCCTCCTAACCAGAACAATATGAGTCAATTGTTTGGTATTATTGTCAATAAAAGAACTTTTATCACATATTTAAATTACATGTGAACACAAAAAGTTACTTCATCCAAAAGCAGACTTTATATAGATAAATGCCAAGTTTTTAAAAAGGTGGTTATCTTAACTCAGTTTTTCATTAGACCTATAAGAAGCCATCATTCCCTCGGTATGTAGATTAATGATGGGATAGTCAATAGACGTAGCAGCCACTAATATAATAGTGTTTTAAAAACAGGAGAATAATCCAATAATCCAAACTAAACATTTAGATTGTATCTGGTTCATTTTCTGAGTACATTATTATTTAGCAATGTATTCTAATGCTGAAAAAAAAAAAAGACTAACAACTGACTATCCAAGGAAATAAAAAAGATGATAGCACTGGAAAGATATTTGTTGCTCAAATCTGTCTTTTTCTCTCCCAAGTGAAATATATCCCCCTATCAAATATTTATGCATATTGAAATTTTCTTTATGGTCCATATTCCTGAGTACCCTCTAACCCCCTTAGGAGAGAATAGATCTTATTTCTGTTTATCCCAATTAGTATAGAACATTGTATATATTAACTGATATTCAGAATAATAGTGATGAAATGAATGTGTGTATTTCTGTTATGTTAGGATACACAAGAGCCACATGATAACAAAAATACAATTATTTTTTATTTTGCATTCCTTGGGTCTCTGCATTTTCTGTTTTTAAAACTTTCTTTAGAAATTCAATGATAGTTATTCTTACGGAGTTTAACTGATGGTGTTAACCAAGACCGTGTCCTAGAAAGAAGCATAGAAGAAAATTAAACAAAAAATGGAAAACAGATGATTCAAAAATTAGAAGTTTTCTCTATTCTCACTGCATGTTCTCTTTTGAAGTACAATTTAATTTTCATTAAAGTCACTCTAAAATTTGTGAATTTGAAATTCAAACTAAGTTTATGCAAAGCACGAATGTCAAGTGATTATTAAAGTGACTCAATTGTGCTACTTTAAATACATTAAATTTTGTGGAAGTGAGTTGATTTAAAATGAGATCTACAAATCTGATGGTATAGTCCATTTGGCTTGAGTCCTATAGAATAATTATGTAATATCACTTTGTATCACAAATTGATATATATGTAATTTTTGTGCTTTATGCATGTGCTATAAATTATTTAGTATGTATGCCTAATAATATTTTGCATATAACATATTGTTTGTACAATTGATGCTTTGGTTATTTTACCTCCCTCAATGGAAGGTAGGAAAATTGAACCAATAAAACTGATAGGAACACATAGAGATGTGAGAAACACTTTTCATTTAGAAAATGACACACTCTGTTAGTCAGAACTATTCTCCAATTCTAGTAAAGGATATGCTTTCAAATTAGTAAATATTTCTTAGATAAGTCCTTGTAAAATTTTAGTCTTATCATCAGTAAGTTTAATTGATATAGCACTTAGGAAAATTTGTCAAATATGAAAGGAGGAACATTTTCTATTAAAAGGTTCTGAATAGTCCATAATTGCTTATCTAGCTTATATTTTTGATAGATTTTCCCAGTAAGTTTTAAGTCAAAGTATTGGCATATTTTACCTAACGTCTCTAGTCATCATTATTTTAATTGTTATTTCTAATTGATATATGAAAGTACAACATTTTCTATGACATTGGCTGAAAATACACACATTTTAGAAAAATGTTGGTTTTAAAGGGAAAACAGATTTGAGATGGTGATTTAGAATTGACAAACACCATACATTGAGAAAATAGGTCCAGATTTAAAAAAAAAAACTCATTTTTTTAAAGCTGTGCACTCTCCATTTGTTGTTAAATCAGGTTATTCAACAAGTGTTTATTGACTACTATGTGCTTTTAATGTTTTTACTATTAATCATAATCTCCAACATTTATTGAGTGTGCACTCTGTGCATATTACTGTACTAAAGGGAGTTAGCAGTTTGAAATGATTAATAGTTTGTTTACTTGCAGTAGAGCCAGGCTCTGCTACATGTTGTTCAGAACTTGATGGTTCAGTAAGGTAAACTGCATTATGTTTAGAGAAAAAGGTTGATTCAAGGTCATCTGAAGTGAGGGAATAGCTTTTCAATAAAGAAAATCTTAGAATGACTTTTGAGAAAGATATCTATGAATTTTTCTCTAAAACTATTAACTCTACCTTTTGAGACCTACTATGTCATGTTAAATTGGTAGAATAAAACAAGAAACAAAGAAACAAATCTTGAAAAGATCATTGAGAAAAGGTCAGTGTATAGAAGTTATCTGGGTGGCAATGGGATGATACTGGGCTTGCTGGAAATCTAGCAGACCTTAATTTTTGTGCAAAAGAGAATTTACTTTTAGCTTTAAAATTGCAATTAATGAAAATCAGGGTAAGTGGGAATGATAACAAGAATTCAGAGAAATATACTAGGACTTATGTTTTTAGAAAAGAAGAAATAAACTGACAATTTGCTTAGGCACAACTTCTGAACACTGAGAACAAAATTATTTCACTTTCATAAGAGATATTTTACATAAGTATAAATCAGATCACTTAAAAGAATTGTTGTAATGGGAGAAAAAATTTACATTAAGTGGTGGATAGTTTATCCAGGTTTTTCATGATATATTATAGATTTTAAGAATTCTTTCTTCTCATGTTACTGTATTTCCTAAATAAGGTTAGTGGTAAATTGTTGCAAGAGATTAACAAGAGATTCCCAAGGGATTCTTATAGAAACTTCCTAGAGAGAGAGAAACTAAGCAAAGTTACAAGAAGAAGACCAAATTTATAAGCTGACAATAGATCTGAGGTATATAGCAGGGAAGGGGAGTGAGAGGGATCAAAACAGGGGAGGGAAGAGTGCAAGGGACTATGGTGATGATGATGTTTCATGGGTGGTAGGGTGGTGGGAGAACTATGTGAACTGCACTTGAGGGGAGAAATCAAATACTATTCAAAAATTCACAATGATTTAAGAAAATAAATATAAAAAATAAAAAAAGTGAACTGGACAAAAAGTTAGGTACATGTAGATACATGATAGAGGCATTAAAAAAAAACTACATCGATGTCACTAATTACTAAACATAGAATGACATAAAATCATCCTACAAAAAAATGAAAGGTGCCAGAAACACTTCATAGTATGAATATCTCAAGCATTACTGCAACTCTGTGGTAGTTCATGGAGACCAAAACAAAGGTACAAATCACTTGAATTATTTAATATTTGCAGAAACTATCTGTCTGATATAATTTTGCATTTAAGACCAGGAAATGTATCTTCTCAATCATCCTGTATCATTAGCAGGCACTGATCCTAATCTGGACTCTATAATATTACAGTGTATTTCTAAAGTAAAAATTGAGCTTAGGGAATGATAATAAGTAAAACAAGTCAGAAGGAGAAGACAAATAATGGATAGTTTGAGAAGATAAAAAGATAAATGGTTTCCATTTTATGTGGAATGTAAGTAAACAGATAAAACTAAATCAAAACAAGCCCTAGAAATGTGACATCAGAATTAGGCTACCAGAGGGAGGGGGAAGGTTGAGGAACAGGGGTGGAGGGAACCCAATGGATAGAGGTGGAGTATCTTGGTGGTTGCGTGTGGTGTGGTAACATACGTCCAAACAGGTATGAACCTGTGTTTGAATCATATACATTGTAAGTCAACATCAGCTCAGTACAAGATTGCAATTAAAAAAATAAGATTCTTGAGTGGAAAGAGGTCATTTCTATCATTTGTATTTTCCACAGTGTTGTGAGCTTAGTTTTTAACTTAACCACTCACCATAATTGTGCATGCTCATTGTACAAAATATTCTGGAATCTAAATCATTACCCACAACTCCCAAAGATAACCTCACGAATGATCTAGCCTGTACCTCACCATACTACATATTTGATTGTGGAGGACAGTGTTTATTATTTTATCTAAACCCATTCATTTGTGAAACGTGGACTTCTGCTCATTTTTTATTTTATTTTTTGCACACTCCCATGTCCATTTTTAAAGTTATATACTTTTTCATTTGTTGTCATATTTATATTCTTGTTATGTAAAAATTTCTTACTTAGGAATGACAGTAACTCAGTGAGTTCATTATTTATATACATGTTGCTATATAACAGGTATCGATGTCCTCAAATTTGTTTTTCATTATTATTTCTCTCCTTGAAATCTTTATATTGCTTTTCAAAATTGTATAGCTACTTACTTACATTTTTGAAAACACCAAAATAATTGATATTGAAGGGTTTTTATTCAAGTAAACAGGAATTTTATATTAATTCTCTAGTGTTTTGAAATTCTACTTTTGAAAAATCTTAAAATTGTGCAAATAGTACAATTTATTGTATAAAATTAGAAAATATAAATGCATTAACATTAAGAAAAATTAGTAATTTTTATTCATTTTAAGAATGCTAAGGAAACATTTCACTATTTTGTGAAACTTCTTTTTTTTTTGGATGTTACTATTTTTTTATTAAGTAATTTATTTATACATATATAGATTTCACATCAATCACATCATTGTGGTCCCTGGGGGTGTCCCACCACCTCCCCTCCCTGGCCACTCCAGCTGTTCCCTCCCGCAGTTGTGTACTTTCATTTGGTTGTCCATATATTAGTGAAACTATTTGGTTTCTGTTTTTTTCCTTCTGACTTGTTTCTGCCAGTATGATTTCTTCTAGGTACATCCATGTTACCCCAAATCATCAAATTTGTCATTTTTTATTGATGCATAACATTCCATTTTGTATATATACACCACATCTTTTTCATCCAGTCATCTGTCTTGGGGCATTTGGGTTGTTTCCAAGTTCTTGCAATTATAAATAGTGCTGCAATAAACATTTGAGCACAGGTGTCCCTTTGTACCCACTTTGAGGTCTCTTTGGTAGATTTCCAGAAGAGCGATTGCTGGGTCAAATCATAGTTCCATTTTCATTAGTTTGAGGGTCCTCCACACTACTTTCCATAGTGGTTGGACCAGTTTACATTCCCACCAGCAGTGTAAAAGTGTTCCTTTCTCTCCACATCCATGCTAGCACTTGTTGTCTGTTTTTTGGATGTGGGCCATTCTTACGGTGTAAGGTGGTATCTCATTGTGGTTTTGATTTGTATTTCCCTTGCTGCTAATGACATTGAACATTTTTTTCATGTGCCTGACTGGCCATTTGGACTTCCTCTTTGGAAAAATTTCTTTTCAGATCCTCTCCCCGTTTTTTAACTGGATTCTTTGCTCTGTTTTTGTTAAGTTGTGTGAGTTCTTTGTGTATCTCTGTTATCATACCCTTGTAGCTTATATGGAGGGTGAAAATTTTTTCCCACTCGGTTGGGATTCTTTTTGGTTTTTCTTTTGTCTCTTTTGCAGTACAGAAGCTTTTTAGTTTGATGTAGTCCCAGTTGTTTATATTTTCCTTCATTTTTTTTTGCCATCTATGTATGTGGCCAAAAATGGATTTCTGAATTGTAACTCATGAAGGGTTTTGCCCAGGTTTCCCTCTACGTATCTTATGGTTTTGGGTCTTACATCTAAGTCTTTTATCCATTTTGAGTTGGTTTTTGTACATGGTGTGAGGGAGGTATCTTGGTTCATTTTTTTTGCATGTCTTGTTCCAGTTTTCCCAACACCTTTATTGAAGAGGCTGTCCTTGTTCCACTGTAAGTTTTTCACTCCTTTGTCAAAGATTAGTTAAATATATATGTGTGGCTTTCTTTTAGGGGATTCACTTCTGTTCCATTGGTCTGATTGTCTGTTTTTATACCAGTACCAAGCTGTTTTTTTTTTCTAGTCCAGAAAAAGATGTATTTCTTTTTTTTTATCCTGCCTTTCATATTTATTTTTTTGTTTGTTTTTTTTTGTTTTTTTATTTTTTTAAAATTTGTTTATAATCAAATAGTTTATATATATATACATTTCATATCTTTGTAATACTGGGATTCACCCCCCCACCCTCAGTGACCATTTCCCCTCTGTCCCGCCCCCCCACCCTGAGTTGTAACCATTTGGTGTCTGTCTTTATCTTTTTATCTTGTTTCTGCTAATGTGATTTCTTTTAGGTGTGTCCATGGTTTTTGTTTTTTTTTGTGTG
>PVHY01011785.1:0-46738 GCA_004024945.1 Uropsilus gracilis | reverse complement strand
TTCATGAAGGGTTTTGCCCAGGTTTTCTTCTATGTATTTTATGGTTGCAGGTCTCACTTCCAGGTCCTTTATCCATTTTGAGTTAATTTTTGTACAGGGTGTGAGAGTGTTATCCTGGTCCATTTTTTTACAAGTTTTGATCCAGTTTTCCCAGCACCATTTACTGAAGAGGCTATCCTTGTTCCAGGGTATGTTTTTTTGCCCCTTTGTCAAAGATTAGTTAACTGTATATGTGTGGTTTTATTTCCGGATATTCAATTCTGATCCATTGGTCTGTTTGTCTGTTTTTGTACCAGTACCATGCTGTTTTAAGTATTATGGCTTTGTAGTACAGTTTGAAGTCTGGAATAGTAATACCTCCGCTCTCTCTTCTGTTTGTCAATAGGGTTTTGGCTATTTGGGGTCTTTTGTTGTTCCATATGAATTTCAGTAATTTTTGTTCTATCTCTTTAAAATATATCATTGGGATCTTTATTGGAATTGCATTGAATCTATAGATGGCCTTTGGTAGTATAGCCATTTTGATGATGTTGATTTTTCTGATCCATGTACAGGGACTGTCTTTCCATTTTTTTACATCATCTTCTATTTCTTTTAAGAATGTTTTATAGGCAGCCCTCTCCGCCATCCCTGAGACCCAACCCCCGCCGCCAGGTTAGCTGCTGGAGGTCACTGCGCTGGCTCCAGGCCTGTGGGAGGGACCCCTTCGCTGAGCTGTTTATTTTTTTTTCAAGATTCTTTATCATATATTTGTCTTCATCTGACTTATTTTACAATAATATAAATAATGTGCTTATTTGCTTATGGTTCATCCAATATAACATGCTCATGGTTTATCCAAATTGATACAAATGTCAGACATCATTCTATTTTTGTGATTGGAAAACATACTATGACTCTCTGTGTGTATATATATCTGTAATACACATATAAATATATATATATATTTTTTTTTCCACAAAGCATATCCATTAATGGACACTCAAGTTGTTTTCATAACTTTACTATTATAAATAATGCTACAATAAACATGGGTGCATAGTTTTTGAATTAATGGTTTTGTTTATTTGAGACAAATACCTGGAAGTGGAATTTCTGAATTATATGGTAATTCTATTTTCATTTTTTGGAAGAATCTCCATAATGTTTTCCCAGAGTATCTACCTATTTACATTCCCACCAACAGTATACAATGGTTCCCTTTTCACTACATCTTTACCAATGCCTTTTTTTCCCCCTTATCTTTTTTATAATTGTTATTTAGATAAGTGTGAGGTGGTACAGCATTGTGATTCCATTTGCATTTCTCAATGATGAGCTATATTGAGCATCTTTCCACTTACCTGTTGGTCATCTGTATATCTTCCTTGGAAAAATGTCTATTCAGATTTTCTGCCCATTTTAAAATTTGATTTTTTAAAATTTTGCTTGTTATTATGTATTTGAGTGCTTTAGATACTAAGTCTGTATCACATATGAGATTTGCAAATACCTATCCCATATAATAGGCTGCTTTTGTATTTTGCTGCTAGTTTCCTTTGTGTGCAAAAGACTATTGGTTTGATGTAATCCCTCTCATTTTTGCTTTTAGTTTTGATGTCAGACCCATGAAATAAATCACCAAGATCAAAGCTAAGAAGTTTACTGCCTATGTTTTATTCTAGGGATTTTATGGTTTTAACATTCAACTCTTTCATTTTGCCTCAACGTTTGTGTCTAACATAGTGATTCACTTTTATTCATTTACAAGTGACTGTTTACTTTTCCCAACAACACACATTAAAGAGACTGTCAGAAGGAAAATTTAAAACTAGCTGTCAGCAGAACTGAAGCACAGAGCAAGGGAGGGAGAAGGAGGCTAAATGAGGGAAGGGATGGATACAAGAGATTAAGATGATGGTTCATGGGTGACAAGGTAGTGGAAGAACCTCAGGGTAGACCTTGATATAAAATATATATGTATTTAATCAACTTAAAAACTCAGTTATTATTAAAAAATAAAAAAACTCCTAACAAACTCCCCCCTCCACTCCCCAAAAAGAGACTGTCTGTTCTTTATTGTATCTTCTTGGCTCCGTTTTCATAATTAATTGACCATAAATATGTAAGTATATTTCTGGGGCTTTTGATTCTGTTCCATTGGTCTATGTGTCTATTTTTATGCCTTTGTCATCTTGTTTGATTGTTTTAATTTTATAATATGGATTGAAATCAGGGTGTAGGGTCTCTATATTTGTTCTTTCCCAATATTGTTTTGGTTATTTGAGGTCTTTTGAAGTTCCCTACAAACTTTATGACTATCTGTTCTGTTTATGTGAAAAATACCACAGAAAATTCACTACAGATTGCATTGACTATGTAGCTTGATTTGGATAGTATGGCCATTTTAAGATTATTAAATATCTAATCTGTGTACATGTAATAGTGTTCCATTTATTTATGTCTTTTCAATTTCTTTGAATTGCTTGCTCAATAGCATGTTGTTTAATGACTTCATATTTGTGAATTTTCTAGTTATATTCTCATAATTTATAATTTCACACCACTGTGTTCAGAAAAGAAGCTTGATATAATTTCAGATTTTATAAATTTATTAAGATTTATTTTGTGACCTAAAATATTATCTAATCTGGAGAATGTTTCAAGTTTGCTTGTGAAGAAGTATATTCTTGATCTTCAGGATGAAATGTTGTGTATGTTAAATTCATCTGGTCTAATGTATAATTTAAGTTCAGTGCTTTCTTTTTGATTTTTTGGTCTGGCTAATCTATAAAGTGATGAAAGAGGTATATTAAGTCCCATGCTACTTTTGTGTTGCTGTTTATTTCTTGCTCTGGGTCTGTTAATGTTTGCCTCCTCTATTTAGGTGTTTCTCATAAATATTTTGTTCATAAATATTTTGAATTATTTTAATGATTTGTTTATGTGTTCATTTTATCAGCATGTGATGCCCTTCCTTTTCTCTCTTGACAGATTTTATATGTCAAAATATGACAGATTTTTTAAATCAATTTTGTTCTATGTAATACTTTTACTTGGTCTCCATTTGAATGGAATTTTTTCATGTATTCAACTTCTGTGTGTGTGTTTTCGTATATCTGAAAAGAGTTACTTGTAGGCAGCATATAGATGGGTTTCCAAAAAAATTTTATTCAGTCAATCTTTATTATTGGCTTAGATAATTTAGTCTATTTATATTGAAAGTAATCTGTGCTATGTGTACTTATTCTTGTCTTGTTAATAGTTTTTAGATTGTTTTGTAGTTTCTCTGTGCTATTCTTTTTCCCATGTTCTCTTCCTTTGTGATTTGATTATTTATTTTGTGTTATGCTTAGATTCTTTAATTTTTATCTTTTGTGCATTTACTAAAGCATGAAACTTACACATAATGATTTATATTCTTAATAATCTATTTTAATTGGTAATAACTTAAGTTTAACTATATTTTAAAGTTGTACATTTTTCAATTTCTCCATTTTTATGAATATTACAATTTACAGATACAGTGTATCCCAGAACTAATTTATTATCAGTAAAGCAACTTTATATTTTAATCTGCATGCTGTTCTTTTAAGTTCTTTGTCTACCAATTCAACATTATATTATTCTAAATTTTACTATGTATTTACATTATCAGTGAGTTTTATGCTTTCACATGTTTTCCTGTTACTTTTTTCCTGTTAGCAGTTAGCATCCTTTCTATGTACTGTGAGCAAGTTCCTTTAAGATTTCTTATAATAATTGATTTAGTGGTGACAAACTAGGTTTTTGCTTGCTTGGAATACTCTTTAAGATCTCCTATTATGAATGAAATTAGGTAGTATGTATTCTTGGTTGGACTTTCCTCTCAACCCCCAACTTCAGCATTTTGAATATATTATGCTGTTCCCTTCTGGTATGTAAAGTAAAATCTCATTGTATTATGGGTGTTCCCTTATATGCAACAACTTCTCTTTTTCTTATGCTGCTTTTCAAATTTTCTCTTCATCATTAACTTTAGATATGTAATTAAAACCTTTCTTGGTGTGAGTCCCTTCGAATTTATCTTATTTGCAAGTTCTGGGATACTTTGATCTACTTTATTTCTTTTATCAGGTTAGAGAGATTTTTAGTCATTATTACTTCATAATAATGTTTTCCCAAAAGGAAAAACAAAAAAAAAAATTCCCTCTTCTCTCTTTCTTCTTTTGACCATTATAATGGGAAGAATGGTCTACTTAATTTTGTCTTATAAGACCCATTAGATAGCTCCACTGTTTTAAAAAATGTCTTTATTTGTTCTTTCATTTAGTGAGTGTTCCTCTTAGGGTCTCTTTTTTAGGGTCTTTTTTATTTCATTGACTTGCCCTTATTCTTCATCTCATTGGCAGTTAAACCACTAGTATAGTTTTTTAAAAAATACTTTCTATAATTGTAGTTTTTTAACTTTGTTATTTATACTATTTCTACTTGTTATTTTGATATTTTTCTCTCTCCTTGTTAAAGTTCTCAACTCCGTTTTTCCTCCGAGCATCTTTATTACTATTATTTTGAATTATCAGGTAAATAACATATTTCCATTGCACTAAGGAATATTATTGAGGCATTATATTGTCTTTTCATTTGAAACATTCCTGTATTTCATCATTTTTCTTGATCCAATGGGTTGATTTCAATGCGGTAATGTCAACACTTATCCTGTGGAAAAAAAATGGCCTTATGTGAATCAATCTTATTGTCCAATGCTGCCCTAGTCGCTGTAAACTTTTGTCATTGTCCAAGTACTTATTTAGTATTTAGTGACTTCTAGTAGTTGATGATGTTCCAACACCTGTCAGTGACTCATTTGTTCTCAAATCTACATTTCTTAAGGTGTGCCTCTCAGATTTAGGTCGTAAAAGTCAAATCCAGTATGTGGGTTTCAAGTACTTTGTTCCTTAGGGATAAGCTTGTATTTGTATTTACACCCCCTTCTTATTCTTGAATTACTTCACTGGAGGTGAGGGTTTATGGTGAAATTGTGTCTTAGCTTCTCCTATTCACTTTGATATCATTTTTAACCTCACTTGCCTAATATTCATGGTTGCTTATCTACTTTTCAGGTGTTTTATTTTCCCCCAGAAGAAATTCTTCCATGTAACTCTATATGGATATATTCATTATAGGAGGTATACTCAGACTCTGCCTTAGTCTCAATTGTGAACTTGAACTCTGATTGGCACTATTATAGAATTCAGGTGGGGAAACAACATTATATCTTAGAGAAGTAGAGAAATTTTCTTTAGTTTATACAACCACTGATCGGGCAACAGAACAAATAAAAGAGGGTAGTTAACTAAACTGACAAGTGGGAGCAGCTGGCTCTTTAAACCCAGCTTATTCCTTATGTTCATCCTAGCTGATGTGAGCAGCAGCAAGACTACACTAACCTTAAGAAGAGGCAAAGCAGATTTATTCATTAAAAAGACAAAATAGAGTCATGGAGAGGTACCAAAAACCCCTTTGGTAATCTTACTAACCAGTTCAGTCTCTAGTATTTAAACTAGAGACGAACCATATGTGTCCACAAGATGGTGGCCATCCCATCTTCAAGACAGATGAAGGAACCAAGTGGCACCATTGCTCTACTCATTTCAAGCCAAATGTAGAACAAAGACGTCATCATTGCTCCTCCTTCAAAGGTGGGAGATTCAAATACAATGAAGAAACCAGGATGGTATTTTCAGTTTTCTTCCAAAAGGCACAGCTCTGGCATTCTTTCAGCTTCAACTCTAAAATGACCTACAATCAGCAAGACTCACTCAATATAACAGCAACAACCACTTCAGACAGCAAATTCTCTTTAGTTCTCCAGAAAATTTCCAAGCTTCGCAGATGCAAAGTTAAACCAAGTTCTCAAGTGCCAAATTTCAAAGTCCGCTTACACAGATCACAAGTTACTCCACCATGTTTCCCTGGGCCTCACACCAGTCCACGCTGGGGATGGAAGCCCACAGTGTGACTTCCTTTCCTGCCCTGCTGCCCCAAAGGCAGCAGCAGCTCTGAGGCCTCCAGCCTCCCTGCTATCCTCTGCTCTCTCTCTTTCTCTCTCTACTTTCTGTCCTTTTTCTCTCTCTCCTACTCTCCAGCCACTCCTTAAATCCTTCTCTGTTCTCACAAGAAACGTTGACTTCCCTCCTCCAGTTCTCCACCTACCAGGGTTCAATGGCATCCTCCTAATGCAGCACCACCAGTGCTGGGGACTGTAACCCCACAATTCACCACAGCATCCCTATCACCAGCAAGGACTGAGGAAATTTCAGGTACAAATATAATGTCAAAAACTCAAATTTTTGCTACCACACAATTTAATCTTAAGATGCAAGTTGGCCATTATTTTCTATCACATGTCCAACTTTTATCCACCTGTGGAGAGAATTATTGGAGGCTACTTACCTGTGCTAACCATCAGTATTAAGGTTTTCTACATGGTAAGGATTTTTTATAACTACTTTGCTCCAGAAATAATAGGAGAGCTCTAACTATTTCGTTTAAACCCAAGTTCTGTCTGTATGTACCCTCACCTAAAGCATTTTGACTAGAGCAGAATTTTTTCAAAACAGTTTTCACCAATACAACCCTCATATTTCTATAGGTTGAGGGGGTCACCCTTTTTAATTTTGTCATTGAGGGTTGTTCCATCCCCAGCAAACAGTTGCCCAGAGATCAAACTTTCATGGTAATGATAAACACAGGGGTTTACTTACAATTAGGAAAAGACAAACTAAAAGAGTCTAATAGTCCACATCCTCACAAGTGTCACAAACAGGAAAGAATCCCAGAAGCATATGTGGTTTCTCTTTGCTTCTTAATGAGAAAATCCAATCTTTAATGATATCAAAATTAGATTATCTTCAGATCTAACCATTCCTGATTAGATCTAGAGTTAATATATTAGTTTGTCCATGGTGAATGAGTTTATTTCTTGTCATATGTAATAGCATTTTATGCTGTTAGAAATGCCCAGATTTAAAGAAATTAGTAAGGACTATGTGGGGTTGGGTGTAGATAATTGAGTTCAAACTGAGTATGAATTTCAACTTTAAAAATCAAATAAAAAATAAAGTAAAATATAAACTATAAAAAATAAAAATAAAATAATTATGTAGGAAGTTTTATTTCTCCTTTGCTTTTACGTTGCAGATTAATCTTCAGGATATTGGTGAAATCTATAAAGTACGTATTGGACATGACAACAGCGGAAATGATCCCAAGTGGTACCTGGAAGAAATTAAACTTGAAAATACAGACACTCATGAGATGTTTTGTTTAACTGTTGATTCCTGGATACCTGGGAATGAAAATGATGGTGATATTTGGAAAGAAATTCCTATTATGAGATGTAATAAGGCACCATTGCCATGTATGTAATATGAATTCCTTTGTTATGAATATTAAAAATTGATACTAATTGAGATGATTTAGAATAGACATCTGCAAATTTTTTCTTTGAAGGATCTGATACTATATACTTATGCTAAGTGGACCATAGAGTTTCTTGAACTTTTCAACTTTCCTGTGAAGTGATAAGATAAGATACTATGGATGATATATAAACTAGTGGGGTAAATTTGTTCCAATAAAACTTTATTTGTGAACACTGTTGGTGAGAATGTAAACCTGTACAAACTAAGAGAATATAGTATGGTATTACCTCAAAATACCAAAAGTAGATCTACTGCATGAGCTAGCAATTCTTCTAATTGGTATCTAATCAGAGAATACAGAAATAGTAATTCAAAGGGATATATGCATTCTTGTATTCATTTAGCACTATTTACAATAATCAAATTATAGAAACAAATTACATACTCAGTGACAGGTGGGTGAATTAGAAAGATATGATATATATATATGCAATGGATACTACTTAGTGATAAAAAGAGATGAAAATGAACATTTTGGGATAGCAAAATGGAACTGGAGGGGATAATATTAAATCAATAAGTCAGAAGGAGAAAGACATATCACATGGTCATACTCCTATGTGAAATATAAAGAAATAAAACAAAGTTTCAATTAAAACTAATTTAATAATAAATCCTAGAAATCTTTCTGTAGAATTAAAGTTACCTGAGGTGGAATAGGAGGGAGGAGAGGGCTAGTGGACTATGGCATAGAAATATGGAAGCCTTGGCATAGAAATATGGAAGCCTTGGCAGTGGGTGTGTTGTGGTGACATTTATGAAGATGTGTGATCCTCTGCCTCTGAATCACATACAGCATTGTATGTGATTACCATTGTTATCTCAATTGAAAAAAAAATGTGTCTTTCTTCTTGGTTATGTTTAACAAGTGTAAGTAATCATGAGCTTAGAAGAACTTGAATTCCCTGAGTTTTTAGTTTTTGCTAAACTCACACTTTAACTCAATTTTCTCTCTCTACATTTTCTATAACCACCTGTTTTTGCTTCCACTGCTATAAGGAAAATGCTGCCTTTCAATAGATACATTGGCCTTTTGTTCCAAACTGGATGACTATGTGTATTATGGGTACATGTATTTTCTTGGAGGCCCAAACTTCTCTGCTATATTTACCACTGTTTATTCCTTATTTGAAAAGGCAAAGATTTCCAGGTGTCTAGAGCCAGGTGCTCTTGTTTGGCTTTGTCTTGATGTTGCACTTAGCTGTGTCACCAAGGACAAGTCACTTCATCTTCCTTTGGCAACATGACCCTGTGTATAATATGGGAACAAAAATTGATGTTAATCACAGTTCCTAAAGATACAAAGTTTCAAAAAACAGAATCCCCTTGGTTGAAATTTTGGAAGCTCTAAATCTCGAATGTTAAAAACCTTAGAAGTCTCCATCCTCATGGGGAAAAAAGGAGAAATTTAAGAAATTTTAGAAAGTCAAGTTAGCCCTGGCCTAATATTATCTTTACAGGTTTTTCTTGTTTTCCTATTATTCTTTTTGACTGAATCCTCCAAATCTGATGGAGGAATTTGTGAAACAAATTCTCACAGAAAGGCTTTGACAAGTTCTCTATATAAGGTGACCTCACAGCAAAAGTAGAGAAGCATATTCGCATTCTGTACTTGAGAACTGAATACCACTTCAAGACAATGGCCACGGGGCACCCTGAGCCTGGACACCTGTGTGCTGGCTGTGAGACCCTGAGATGGTGAGCACTCTCCAGATAAGTGTATCAGTGTTTGTACTCAGCTCTCTCTTTCAGACAACAGACCTTGTTCAAAAGGTTTTTAAAAAATGATTATGAAGGAATTTTTGAGTATTCTTTTCTTTTTAAGATTTTAATCTTTTGAGATTGTGGTTTTGGAATTTTTGACTTTTGGGATTCTGGCACTGGGGATTGTGTATTTCAGGATCATGATCCAAACCCCATGGAAATAATGCCAATGCCATGGGATTATTTTATGTGTTTGAGAAATTCATGTAGTCTTAAGCTGACATGTACAGTAAATATTTTCTGACACATAATACTCAGTATTATTATTATTATTATTATTATTATTAAATATTTGTCCAACACTAAGCTCCATCAGATGATACCAACCAAGTTTTTTATTATTGTTTCCACTTAAATTTTTCTATTTCTATCACTGATTCTAGTTGATCTTCTTTCCTTTAATATGTGGGATTAGTGCTGGGTTCTTCTCAGCCCTTTTGCACATTTCACTATAACTGCTATTATTTTCTCCACACAGGAAAACAATATTTCCTCCTCTTCAGCCTTGCCCTTTTTCCTGCTCAGAATTTCAAATCTTATATTAGACAGTTCACTACCTTATTATTATAATATCCATGCATAGTCTATTCATTTAGCCATTCCACCCACACAGATAAATACCAGTGTACAAACTGGAATCAGGAACTTAGTGTAAGGAATAAAGGAGGAAATAAAGATGATTCAGACAGGATTTCTGTCCTCCTGAACTGTCCAGTTATTATGGTTATTATGTTGGCAATGCAACACCTCCTCTCTTTCTGTCTTATCAGATTCTTCTCTTCCATGTCCCTCAGAAGATCCCTCTCCACAGTTCACTGGCACCTTAAACATACCACATCGCAAACTGAAGCACAGTCTTACCCTTTTAAACATGTTTTCCTCTAACTTACATAGAAAAAAAATCTCATCTTATCTATACTAGTTTCATTCTGATTTGTCTTAACATCTATGAAAACCTCCATATTACATCTTACATCTTTATGGCTGTGTGCCATACAAAGTCTTGTTGATTAATTCAGATATGGCAGGAAAGACTTAAGATCAGCTTGATGAAAGGAAAAACATTAAGACTCTTTATATCTGTGTATGTTTTGACAGATTGCAAATGCACTTCCTCATATAGAATTTCATTTAATACATAAAGCTCCAGATCTGATTTTTGTTCTCTCGTAATTATGGGAGGTTGACAACAGCATCCAGGCATGACCAGAAGACCCTGGCATGGAAAGGATAGAAAGGATCTCAGAAATTTGAGTGCTTGTTTTCAACGTGCTTAGATTAGGACATATCTATATTATTCACCCAGTTTCTTGTAGCTGTCAAAGATCATTCTGTTATTTAAAAATATTGTATAGAAGAATTTTGACATAAGAAGCAGAAAAAAATTAGCTCTTTTTCAAGCTGTAGTGCTGTTAAAAGTTACATTATTTTAAAGTGAAATTTATTTAAGTTCTATTAGATAATCATTTTGTATTTCTTCCAATTATCTCCTATTTGACATATACACAATTTGTTATATGCAAAAAATGTGGAAGACAGTTGTATGGGTTTTAAAAAAAAATCAAGATAAAATAGAAACTCTATTATACTTTAAATGAACTATTGATTTTGGGTTCATTTAACTTGAGCAGGAATAAAGGCTCAGCATGTCTTCACTGCATCTTCCTGTTCATCCTTTTCCCAAACTAGCTAATGAAATTTTATCCGTTAACATTTCCCATTTAAAGGAGTAATTTCTTAGCTGAAGTACACCAACCATTTCTTATGGCATTTTCTTCTACAGAATAATATAACGTAATATATGATACCTACAGCTAATCTAATCTAATCTTCTCACTTTTCAGTGGTTCTCTTCTCTTTCCCCAGACTATTTGCTCATTTTAGGGCAAAGGCATTAAAATAAAAAGAGGAAAAAATAATGATATCTTAATGTTCAGGAATTAAGTTGGGATCAAAATCAACTTGTAAGCAAGGTATAGCTTGGACCTGTCGAGTATCACTTTTGGAAAGTGGTTATTATTATTGCTGAGAGCTTAATATACTGTTTCTGTGATTTCAAGTCAAGTTACAGCAGATTCGCGTTTCTGAATTCATGTTTCTCTGATTTGGGTTTGCTTTGAAGGAGAAATAACAAGGAGTTAACAATGAAAATTTTATGATTCTTGGTGTGTTTGTTAAAATATCCTGAAGTTGACCTGGGGGAGGACACAACACAGTCATGTATAAGACCTTTTGGGAAAAAAAGACACTATTAATAATTTGGGTTGTAAGGTTGGACAGGGTCCTAGAGACACATTTGAGGGAGCTATATAGATAATAGAAAAATAATGCTTTTCTTCGCATTGGCACATAAACTCTTAACTAATTAATTTTGTGACTATGTTCTTTTAAAAAGATCATTGTAGTATTTTCAACAGAAAGCTTTGTGACTATCGGTTTATAAGTCATTTCTTTTTTGTGACTGAGAAAGATTAGTAGTAGGATCACAGAAGTCTCTCAGAGACTGCTAAGGTGAGCTTCTTTACGTATACACACACTTTCGTATCATCCTTTTATGTTTCCACAGTCTGCCATGTTCATGGGGGAAGGGACCAGGAGTAACTGACTGCTTTTAATTAGTTTTTCTTAATAAGTTTTACTTAGTGTTTTTGCATTGTTTGGGGAGATCCCATAGGTGGAATTGCTGAGTCAGATGGTAGATCCATTTTAAATATTTTGAGAAACACCCATATTGTTTTCCATAGGGTTTGGACCTGTCTACATTCCCATAACAATGTAAGAAGCTTCCTTTTCCCTCCACATCCCCACAAGCATTTGTAGTTTCTGGCATTTTTAATATGGGCCATTCTCACAGGTGTCAAGTAGATTTTCATTGTGTTTTAAATTTGCATTCCTATGATCAGAAGTGATGATGAACATTTTTTTTCCTGTGCTTACGGATCATTTGTATTTCTTCTTTGCACAAAAAATGAAAAATAATCTATAGTTGTTGCTTGGTGGGGATGCTTCCTGGGCTGATAAGAATGCTATATCAGTTCAACTGTGGCTTCCTCTCTTCAGGTGAGATAAATGACAGCAGAAGATGAGGTTTGGGCCACAAGGATGAAAATTGTTTGTTGCTAGGTTTTGGGCAAGCACACAGGGAGTGTGGTTAGTGGTTTACTTCAAGTAAAAAAATAGCTACCTGAGAATGTATTAAAGGATCATAGTATTTGTGTTCATTACACTTTATGAGAAAATAACTCTTTCTAAATTATCTACTTGTACCTACAGAAGTTTTGGATGATAACATTTGGGCTAAGAAAGGTTTTAAAGAAACAAGAAAACTTTCTTTAATGCTTTAGCCTTCTTTCAATATCCATGTTGAGGGAGAGCCTGGGGGCTACAGAGTGAGGCAGATTCTGATGAGACAGCTGAAGGTCAAAGAAGCAATCTGATTTTGTCTCACTTACTGGCTATGTGAATTGCGGCAAGTTACATGGATTTTCCGAGTCTGTCACCTTGTCTATAAAATAGCCACATAACCCTATATCTAGAGTGACCAGCATACAATTCACCAGCCAGATCGATATTGTTTGAGAAAGAAAGACAACTGCCTTAATCCTTAATAATTACCTTGGGCAATAGGTATTGATAGAGATCATTCCAGAAACATAGTTGCTCCATGGACTTTTTTTTATCAGGAATATGTGGAGTGCACAACTACAGTATTTGTCACATAGAAGACACTGACCACACACTCAATTAATTCCTTTGTCTTCCCCATTTCCCAAACATAAGTGATGGCTATAATGGCAATTTTCAGTCAGACAGCCTTTTAATATATCCATTTGCATGTCTCCTTTGCTAACAACCTTCTCAAGGCCTCCCAAGTTATTAAGCGTAAAACTGAAATTCATTGCAACATTCTACAAGGCCTGCTCATCACACATGCCAGCCCCATGCTCTCTGAGGATGACGGTGCCAGGCATATCTGCCCTCAGTGTTCAGGCATCCACCCATATTGGCCCTTTGGCTGGCCTATACTTCTCTCAGGCCTCAGTGATGTTCCTTCTCTCATCCTGGATCAGACCCCTGATTCAGAGGACCCTCTCAGTAATGCTGTTTTGGAAGAAATTCTACTTCTTTTTCTTGCCCAGATACTTCCCCCACCTCTGTAGCTCAGAGGGGTGTGTGTTTCAGCAAGAAGATAAACACTTTCAGTAAAGAAACACATGAAAATTCAGTCCCCAGCTGCCAATATATATAATCTTGATCCAGAAATTTCTGTGCAGATTGAGGTGTGTGCACATGTTTAACACTGAATCCCATCTACCATCTGCCTGTGAGATCTGACTTCTTTGGGCAGTTAGTATCAATATGATCACAACACAATGAGTGCTGAGAAAGCTTCATTCTTGGTGACCTGAGAAAAGGAACTAAAACAGCCCATGAATTAAGTCAAATTAAAAATCTGACTTCGGAAGCTTTATCTGTGCTGCTGTGGGCTGCCTGGGGAGCGGCAGGGGCGCTATACTCAGCTGTGCCTGACGCGGCAGCGCACAGCTGCATGCCAAGTGCCCTAGTGTAGAGAGGGCAGGCCCATGCCAGGCAGCCTACAGAGCACTCCACAGGGCACAGACATTAGTCCTAGGAACATGTGAGCCTTGACTGAAAACAGGGCACTAGGGAAGATTCCAAAACCAGCAATTGCATTTCATTTTTTTCTGGTTTTGAGTAAAATGTTTAGACAACAAAAACTTACATTCACTAAAAATATTGTGTGTCTACCAGAGCCTGTAGACTCTGAATTAACAGAGAAATAAAAAACAAAGCTGGGAACAAAAAGACCCTGGGAGGAGATCTTTGGTTTCAAGCACAGTTTTCGGTATAGAGCTGCCACTGCGCATTTTTATTGTTATTTTCTTTAAATTTTAAAGATTTAATTGGCTTTACTATATGATGCATTGATCAAAGAACAGCTCATCTACCAATTAGAAAGTGACTGCAAAAAATTATACAAAATAGAAGATTTTTTAGTCAGAAAAGGAGCATAGGGAAAGAAAGAAAGATTATTTCAGTCAAAGCCATGCTTCTCTTAGGCAAGAGGTACCTATGCTAATGACTTCACTAGTTCGATTCAGGAAACCCCAAAATTCCACTTTTGGGAATGGCTGAAATTGCAATCAGGTCCATTGTAAACTGGGGACTATCTATGCAATAGTTGAGAATATGATGGATATTGTTTTTATGTTATAAATGTATAGTGTCTGTTCCAAATAAGTTTTAATGTGTGTATATTAAAAACCTTTATCAGTTTATTATTTTTATATTTATACATATTTTAGTTTTTTAAATGTTCTGATAAAAAGTGATCAGATCATTCTTTATCTGAAATTAAAAGAAAAAGCTCTCAGTATGCAGAAACATGATTTCTCTTATAAGACTTCAGTCCTGCTCATCCACATACTTATTTTAATGAAGAATTCTAGCATAACTTTTGGCTTACTTCAATTACACCATTTCAAGACCAAATCTTTATGGGTAGTTTAAAAGCTTTCTTTGGTTGACCTAAATTCATGAGAAGTGTTCTAATTTTTTGCTTACGTTTGAATAAGTTTCACTCTGGGGTATTTTGGAATATGTAAGATAGCACAAAGAAACTGATTTATCTTCTCTGCTTAGACCATTTCCCAGTATACCACATTTGTCTTTTAAAGGTCAGGTATGATGGAAACAGGCTATGTTTCTCTCTTACCTTGTTTTCTTACTTGTTGGATTTTCATCTCTGAGTTTGCTGGAAAATAGTAATGTGAATTTCTATAAATGCAACAATTCAGTTGCAGAGTATGATTTGTAAAGAGTTCTCAGATCTTGGAATAAAAAGTATTCGTTATAGCCAAGATATTATTCATTAGTATTATCAGTAAGAACAATCTCTTTCATAGTTAGTGACTACCACCAATATATAAGAAATCACCTGAATTCTGAAGTCAAATATAGTGGGTTATAATATGCTGGTGCCTCACTGGGCTATTTTACTTAAAAAAATGTATTTTAATTTTTGTCTCGCTAGGACTTTGTGTGTTTTCTTTCATAAAAGGATTATTAAAAAATCTCCTTTATTGGGATAGTAATCTCCATGAAGTAGTAGCATGAATGACCAGCTGTGATTAGAATAGCCAAACATCAAGAGTGGAAATTGCCACTTTCATCTAATTAAGAGAAAGGAGAGTTTTGCTCTTTTTTTTGAAATACAATTTCTCATAATAACTATGAAAGTGTAGTGGTTAATGAAAGCGCATAATTGACAACAATAATTATTTTGAAACAGTAGTCCTGGGAATAGCTGAGAATCTGTGTGAATGAGGTAACTATGAAATAACAGTATATCTGAATAAGGAAACATAAGAATAGGGGAATGCATGAACAGGGGAACATATGAGAGAGAGGGTTGGAGGCAAGTATTGCAGAACAAACAACCCATGTTAGTGAAATGAAAGAACATTCTGGTTTCTTTCCAAGGTATCTAAATATATTCAGGGAGAAATTAAAATGAGAAAGATAACATCAGAATTCTGACATTTCAGTGGTGGTTTATAAGATCTACATACACACTGGCAAGAAGCCGGGCGCAGAGACAGAGTCTAATGTATTTCTCAACCTCATTGGAACCAGAGGCGATTCAGGCAATCGATGGCTTCATCAATCTAGGAATAACAAAGACAAGTTTCGGCGTGGTCAGGTAATAGAAAGATCCTAACAATTTTTACCCACTCTAATTTTTTTGATGAAAGACCCTCCCCCCAAATTCATGAGACGCTTATTTGATACTAGTTAGGAAGAAGTACATGGGAGACATGTTCACTTTCTGGCACGCATCTAATTGTCTTGGAGTTGACTTGAGGTGGAAATTAATTAGGACCAATGCAACCAGTTGGAACCATTTCCAATTTCTTCTTCCAGAACAAACATCAATAATAAGAAAAGGAGCTAAGATTCTATTTCCAGGTAGGGCAGTCTAGCTTGTAACAGAATGATCATCCAACTGACAGCTGGAAACCTTAGATAGCCATCTCTTAGAATTGATTTTAGAGGCATTGAAAAACTATCAATATATTTAGGCTTGAAAGTTTAGGATCCTAGAGACAAAAGAGTGCTAAAGGGAACCAGGTAGTCTACATGTATTCTGACTTACGTAAGTATTCTGCCTTAGAAACAAGAAAGTAAGCAGAAATTGACAGGTTTGAGATCTTGTACAAACATTTAGGAACTCCTCTGGCATCGGGTTTCAATGTTGGTCCAGTATTAAAGACAATCCCTCACATCTCCCCATCTGATGAATGCAATCTTAGGGTTAGTCACACCCAAACAGAGCCTGAGACAGACCTGCAAATTATTCATGTCCCAGGAAGACCAATAAACCTATAAGAAGAAAGAAAAGAAGCCTCAAGATGCATGCAGGGACTAGATACTTACAGGGTTTCAGATGACAGACTGGACACACCTAAAAATGGTGGCTAAAGGGGCTGAGGGGAGGGAACCAAGTGCTAGGATCGTGCATAAGCAGTTCTCTGTGTCATGAATACTGTGCCTACAGGCCAGTGTAAAACTAGCAGTGTGTAACCAATGCAAAACTACTACAAGAAAATTGAAAAGTACTATTTGGAAAATTTTAAAAGACAAAGAGAAATAAAGGTATACTATATTCTCAATTTAGAAGACTCAATTTCAATGCTGTAGTTTTCACTTCTCTCTGCAGTTTCAACTCTCAGATTTTCTCCCTGGGAATTGGCAATTATTTCTACAATTCGTGTAAAGGGAAGGTACAAAATGCACCCAAACTGATCTTGAAGATTTTCAGTCTCGAGAAAACAAAGTTGGATGATTTACAGACATACTATGCTGAATGTACCCAATCTTGTCTGATCGCGAAAGCTAAGAATGGTCAGGCCTGGCTAGAACTTGTATGAGAAGTTGGAGGACTTACACAACTTACTACAAAATATCAAGACTTAACAAAGTTGATGTTGATTTAGCTAAGACAACTGTTATTATCATGGAGCAAGACAAATAGAGCACAGTGATATAAGAGTGCTAGAATTGGTCCATATTTCCTGATGTACAACATTTATGAATGATTGGTCTTTTCAATGAATTCAAAGAGAAAGGAGGATATTTGTATAAAAAATCATGAGACCAATTATATAGTAAACTCAAAAATCAATTCCAGGAAAATTTATGTATAAAAGAGTAAACAGTAAATTGTCCAGAATATAATATTAAATTGAAATGAACTTGAGGATAATTAGGATTTAAATTTTCCCTTTAGGTAAAATATACATAATATGAAATTTACCACTCAATCATTTTAGAGTATTATTGAGTGTCACTGAATACATTTTCAATGCTGTGCAATCATTGCCACAATCCATCTCTATTATTCCTCTCATCTTGCAAAACAGAAACTCTATACACATTAGACAATAACAACCATTCCTAGCTCCTTCTTCTAATCCTCCCCCTACTCTTTGTCTCTGGCAATCAGCATTCTACTTGCTGTCAATATGAATTTTTCTTCTTTAGGCTCTTCATCTAAGTGGAATCATGCAATGATTCCATTGCTTTATTCATTATTGCCTTATTTCACTTAGGAAAATATTTTTAAGCTTCATTAGTATGTGCCAAAATTTTTTTTTTAAAACAAGATTGGATGAGTAGATGCCACCCTGTATATTTGTACATATTTTGTCTGTCCATTTATTCACCTATGAATGAATATAACTTTGGTTGCTTTCACCTTTTGATGATTGTGAATAATGTTGCTATGAACATGGGAATACAAATAGAGGCTAAGATTTTAAAGACAAAACAAAGCAAGCACTAAGCATAAAGTAAAAGATAAATTACACTATTGTGCTATCAAAGATTTCTTTTCCGTAAGAAATTAAGAGAGTAAAAAGGCAAGTCATAAGTGGTAAAAGATATTGTAAAATATGTACTGGCAAAGTATTTGTTTACAGACTATATTCAGAATATTCATGAATCATAAGAAAAAGACAACCCAATTTAAAACTTGTGCACAACACTTGAATATGTACTTTATAAGAAAGGATATATATGAAAAGACAAATATAAGAACATATGAGTAGTGTTATTTGTAATACTCCATACCTGGAAGCAGCTATTGTCCAAAGGTAGTAGAATGGATAGTGGTAGTTACCACTGGGAATAGTAATGCCTGGCATGGGGTACTGTTCACACATTAATACGCTCATATGCATGTTCACTGAGTATTGTTCATTTATAACTAACACACTTTACATTTATTTAATTATTTATTTAAAAATATCCTATCTATACATATGTATGTCTATATATTCCAATACATAGCATATTTAGAAGAAAAACAACCAAGAGACTAATAGTAATGGCTTCAGGAGGCATACATTCTTGTTCAAGTCCTGGTTTGGTCCTTCACTAGATCTTGATATGAATGAATAATTTAGCTCTCTATTTCTCTAGAACTGTAAAATAAAAATAATTAGTCACTGACCTTCAGGTTTATTCTGAAGATCAAATGACTTAATAAACGGAAAACAGAAGAGTTTGCTTATGATGACTGTGTTATGATTATTATTATCACTACTAGTAGAAAACAATATAAAAGCTGTGATGATATATTTAAAATCTATTTTTACCAGACGCTAAGATTGGGAAAGATAAGAATTATATGTTACATGTTTGTGTATATCCTATAGGGCCAACTTTGCACAACTTTGCACATAAAAATAGTAAGAGGTAATCTTTATAGTTGAAGTAAAAATAATTACATTTTTTATATATAGCAATATAAATGTATCTTAATACAGTAATAATAATAATGTTACTTTTCTTCTGGAGAAAGAAAAACCTAGTGGTTACTTACTTTATTTCTTTATTGTATAGATGGATATTTTTTCCATTGAGGCAGTATCTCTTGGAAAACTGAAGAAAGTTTTGGTTAGTCATGATGGGACAGGACCAGGTAAGACTGACTTTCTTGGTAAGAAATTTATTTTGCAAATTTATTAAAAGTAATATTAAAGGCACATTAAAAATATAGATGAGCAGACAGGTTTGTAAAACTGAATTGTGAAAAAAATTTTCTTTGAAGAAATTATAGCTAAATGGAATTTTTCAGATTATGTTTTATTATTATTATTACTTACAATGTTGGTACAGTGGAAATTTCCTTGAGACAAAAACTTTAGTGTATGTATGTGTGTGTTATGTAATATCTAAACCCACTATGCAATATTTAAAATTGCATTAATTACATTGTTCCGAAGAGGTGTTTTTCCTAGGTCCCCAAACCCAGACTCTTCAGCAACCCAGCAACTTGGAAAACACCCTTGATTTTCCCTTTCCTGTTTTTTCACTTTTCTGCAATTGTTAATAGAGTCCTCTTAATTCTACTTCATTAATCTCTTCTTTATTATAAATCCCTTAATGCTATTAAATTCAAACTTGAGTTTGACTTTAGAACCTGTACTCTTTTCTGTTACAGTGAGGCTACTAAAGCAATTATTATTTTCATTTCTACACTTCTTTTACCTTCTGCTACATTTTGAGATTTGTGAACTCTGAATATATATTGTTCATCTTTATTTTCCCAATGACTAGTGTGGTACTTAAAAGTGTAGCAGTTTAATTAGTAACCATTTATTGACTGAAAGGATTTAAGCAGTGAAATTATTTTTATTTAAGCTCTTTAAAAGAAAGATGGATAGATTAAGATGATTTTTATAAGAAAGAAATATGTATTTCAGATACAAACCAAAGAAACAAAAGAAGAAAAGAAAAGGTAATAGTGAACAGAAAGAAAATAGACATGATGAAATGGAGGCTCATACAGAGAAAATTTTGAGAAGGAGGCAGGAATCCAGTGTCACAGAAGAGTAGAATGACTTTGTACTATTTTCATGAGAGATGGAAACTTACATACCAATATCCTTTTGTTCTCCAAGTTTTTCTTGCAAAGATTATATGAATGTATAAAACAGTCTGAGAATCAAGATTGTAGACTTTGGCATAAATCAGAGCAGAACAGTTAGTCATGGTTTGACAAAGTTTCATTTAAAAAGTTATTATGAAAATCCTCTTTGGTGATGAAAGAAGAAAACAATGTTGGATCTAACTCTGAATGCTGAAAAAGCTAGTGTTGAGTAACTATTAAAAAAAAAACACAACAGTAGGAAAATCAAAAGATTCTTCTGAAAATAAAAAGAAGTTGAGGATTTACTTGAAGGGGAAGACAGGACATTTGAAGTATGACATGGTTGAGGAGACCTTGGAACTGAGGCTTCCATGGAGGTTTGGGGTGAGGACAGGGGGGGAGGGGGCACAATGGACTATGATGGAGGACTACCAGTGCTTTTGGTGGAGGGTGGGCTTGTGTGGCTATAGTTAGAGGGGGAGAACCCTTACTTCCAAAATGCTTCAATGATGTAGACAAATGGTACGACAATAAAAAAAATCATTTCAAAATATATAAAATCATAAGAATTAAAAATAAAAATGGTAAATCAGTTTTCTATAAACTTTCAATTATGCACATAGAAGGTGAAAAGAATAAAAATGACAAAGGAAAAACAAAAGTTAGACTGTAATTTCATTTTTTTAGTTTTATATATTTGTAATTGATTACATATATATTTATTTACATCATTGTATACCCAAGGTTCTCCCACCACTTTGTCACTCATGAACCATCATCCTAATCTCTAGTGCTCATTCCTCACCTGATTTTACCCTCCCTCCAGCTCCCATGCTGTTTGTTTTTGTTCTGTTGTCAGTTTGTTAGTTTTAACTTTTCTCTTGTACTTTTGTCTACATTGTAACTTTATATTATGATTTTAAACAAACATAATTTGAAAGAAGTTATATAGGATTGAAAAATGTTTAAGAAGTTAAATTATTCAGGTTGAAAAGTCTTTGATGGAGGAAGACACTACTTTCTAAAAATTGATTTTCATTTTCAGTGAGACATCGATTGACACATCCTGTGCAGGTGTGGGAAAGATTTCAACTAACTGCCTAAGGCTTATTTTTTCTTTTCATCTTAATATAGAGAAGCTACTTACAACATTTTTCTTTTAATTTCAACACAGTTTTTATTTGTGACTGTCTAAATGCAAATAGGATAAATGGAAACTTCAGTAATGTCCTACATTTACAGATATTTTTGTAAAAAAGAATATTTAAGAATTATCTAAGAATCTTTAAAAAACAAAATGAACTCCTGAGCTCACCAAATAGATGCTGATTTAGTATGCATTGAGTGAACAGAAATATATATATATATATATGTATATATGCAAATTCCTCAAGTGATTGCTCACACCATCTGTAACAATACTGCTCTCTGATGTAAGAGGTCTTTGATGAAGGGCCTGCTGTGTTCAAGGCATGCTTTCAGAGATTGAACTTCAAGTGTGAACAGGGTGCAGGTGGTCTTAGTCCATAGGCAGAACATAGTGGGCATAGACATATGAGTTAAACAAATAAAGTATGGTACCCAGTATGAAAGCAACCCTCGGAGGATTATTGGACCATAAGGCTGGGAGGCCTCATCTAGTTTGGAAGAACACAAAGATCTCCTGCAAGAAGAAATGAAAACATGAATGAGTCTTTAGTTTCAGGCCAGGTTTTATCAGGATATTTGGCAATTTTGATGAGCTTCTCTGACTGATTGAATCAGGCTATTTGAAACTCATTTAAGGAAAGAGGAAATTGTAGTTGACCCTTGAGCAAATAGGAGTTAGGGCACTGGAACCCCAGCCTCCACTGGAAAAATCCATGTGTAACTTCAGAGGCCTTCTAGCTTCCAT
This sequence comes from Uropsilus gracilis, assembly GCA_004024945.1. Lineage (NCBI taxonomy): Eukaryota > Metazoa > Chordata > Mammalia > Eulipotyphla > Talpidae > Uropsilus > Uropsilus gracilis. Next base: position 24,678 of record PVHY01011785.1, on the reverse strand, counting down.
TTAAACAGATATGCATCCTAAGATTCAAGCAATTCCAAATGTGGAGGAGAGGAAGCTGAAAATAGAAAAACTACTTGCATGTAAGCAAACCCAAACCCTTCAAACCCATGTTGTTGAAGGATTAACTGTATTTACTACAACATGACTTAAAAAATTTTTAGCTAAACTGACCTTGCCACATACTGCTCACTCTTTCTACTGAAAGAAAAATAATTATCTGGATCATCAACAGGACCTGGTCTATGTTTTTCTCTTTTCCTTTTCCACAAGGAATCTACCTCTACTTGCTTCTCCTAGTCTCTCCCTCACAGCAATCATACTGATTTTTTCTTTTATTGTTCCTTGACTTTATCCTTGCTTTAAAGATGGCTTTAGTAATGATGTAGGTATGCCTGAGAACAATTTGGATAGTTGTACTTTATATATCATAACATTCTGTGTGAAGTAGTTTGTGTCTCAATTCTTTTTGTTCAAGATCAAATGTCTAAAATCCATTCACTTTCTTCTGTCAGTTTTATAAACTATTGCATGATTGCGCATAAATAACCAATCTCTTGTTAATGCGTAGTTGTGTTGTTTCCAGTTAGACTACCACAAATAAATTTAAATGAACTTTCTTGGGTTTGCACCTCAGTGCATAAAAGCAAAAGTTTCTATAGGAAGGGTTCCTAAATAGTGTTTTTTGCTGTTTCTAGGGATAGTAGGAACTATCTGGAGATTATTTGTGCTTGACACCAAAAGGCAGGTGGAAATGCTACCAGCGTCTATACAGAGGCCTGGGATGCTGTTAAAGTCTACATTGCACAGAACAGTTCCTCACAACAAAGAATTATTGGATCCCAAAATGTTGATCCTGCTGAGAAATGTTGCTATAGGGTAAATTCATAGACATGAAAATCCACATCAAAACTATAACTATTTTATAAGATAAACTACTTTTTGCAAAAGTTGTATTAAATTTTATGTTTTTCTGCACTAAGAATTTATATTGTGTCATTTTCACAAATACTTGATACACCTAATTTATGCCTTTATTAAATGTACATAAAGCCATATTATTATCTTAATTTGTACTTCCATGATTTCTCAGAAGAGTTGGCTTTTTTTTTCATTTTCTTAGTTTTTATTGACTTTCTTTTTTTGTGGAAATACTTGGTGTATAAAATAGGGTTAAAACAAAGAATGCGTAATAAAAATCCTTTTGAAAGGGATTTTTTTTAAATAAGGTATGCTTATTTCACACACAAGTGAAGATTGTAAAGTGAGCAGTTATACAGACTCCACTCAATTAGCTCTCATAGACCCAGGGTTCTCTCATCGTCCTAAAACCTCACTGAGATACCCTCACTGAGATACCCTCACTGATATCTTCTGAGTGGTCATAGCTGGTTACAGCACATGGAAAAGAGGGAAAGCCCTGGCAAGAAATTGTCAGTTATCTATAGTACAAAGATTCCTGAGAAACATGGGCTCTAGCATTCAGTATTTGGAGAAGGGAAGAGCAACTAGCAGTTATTATGACAAATAGCAGAGTCTATAGTTTAAGGACTTGTCTCTCAGTAACTCCCTTCTCTTCCAGGCAGTGGCAAGTCCCAGACACATACATGTGCTTCTGACCGAGTGGTTGTAAATTTGGTGTTTTATGAATCCCTCTTCCAACTTCAAGCATCCCTTGCAAACCCAGACTAATGTTCATGCTTCTGATTAACTGGTTAGAAGCCAGAGATGCCCCTGACTCCCTCTTAAAGTTTGATTAATTTACTAGAATGGCACACGGAACTCAGGAATCCATTCACTCACTGGATCATCAGTTTATTGCAAAGGATGTTTGTTATAATATAGGAAACAATGCTCAGATGAAGAGAAACATAGTGTGAGGTCCTGGAACAAAAAAACGTTAGTCCTCATGGAGTTTGGAGTGCAGTAAGGCTGCATCTGAAGATGGAAGCAGATCTGGTTTTTCATACTTGGAAACTCCCCTCCTCTTGGTTTCTTTATGGAGGCTACAACAAGGCATGATTGATCATATCATTGACTATGAGCAATTTAACTTAATCTCCGCTCTCTCTTCCCTCTATATGGATCAAGATGGGACTGGATGTTCCAATGCTCAAATTACTAGCAACTAACCTGCCCCCCCCATATTCAGATACTTCCTGGTGTTATCTCATTAATAAAGCAGAAAACACCTTTAACATTCTCTTAATTCCAAAGACTTAAGAAGACTTTGGGTGGAGCTATAAGCCAGAAATTGTGGATAAAGACCAAGTGTGTATGAGAAGTACCTACACATATATATATGTATATATGTATATATATATATATATATATATATATATATAATTGGTCATCTGAATCACCAAATATAATTCCTATAAATCATAATATCACAATGTTGATTTCTGAGAAATTTTGCTTATACATATATAACTAACAGTAAGAGGATTTTTGATGTTTTGGAAAATATATTTAGTCATTAAATAATTATAGCTTTTCCTCTTGATTATTAAGATTGTTTGGCATGGCTTCAGCATGAGTTTTTTCACATAACAAGGACTACACATAACAAGGACTTCCTATATCAAGTTTGTGTAAAAATGTATACACTAGTGACTAGTCTCTTGTTTCATAAGTTAGTTTACTTATATGAGCATCAATTCTCTTAACTGGTATATATTTGTACTAAATTTATAAATAAATAATTTTATAAAAAATAAATTAATAATAAATGCTGATACTGTTGGGACAAATCTCCTACCTTAACATGACTTAAGGAGTGCCTGTGATAGTTTACGACTTTATTCATCCACATAGAAATTATCATATTTTGTCATTTTCTTATAACACCATGTCAGAATTTGATTTAATTACATTGAAGTTTTAGGTTAGTCACAGAGAAACTGACATCTCTATAATTCTCTCTACACATGCTTATGGGGTAGCTAGTTATTTATTTATTTATTTATTTATTTATTTATTTATTTATTTATTTATTTATTTTACTGCTATTCTTTACATTGATATAGAAGCATCTGTTTTTAGAGTTACCCTTACATTCTAAGATGTTCATAATCATTCAAATTGTATTTTTTGTTGAATTATGTAAAATTTTTTTGAATTAAATTTTGTTGAATTTTTGTAAGAACTCTGCTTCTTAGCTGTTCTTTCCTGCTCCATAGGAATACAAAGGATTTTTATACACTTATTATACAACTATCCATTTTGCTCATCTCTCTCCTAATTCCACTATTTTCTATAATTTCCTTGGATTTTTAATTTAGAGAGTCATTTTTGTGTGAATAATGCCAGTTCTGCTTCTTTTCCAACATGTTATTTTTCATTCCCTTCTTTCTCTCTTTCCTTCTCTCCCTTCTTTCCTCTGTTTTCTTTAATGCATTGACAAGTACAATAATGAGTGAGAATGTAATATGTAAAAGGAAACAGGGACACCAGGGCTATCAAAAAGTAGATTTATTCATACAGGTACTTGTCCCAGCAGATTCACATCCAAAGACTGGATTCCTCCTTCTCCCCCTCAATGAAGCCATTGGTTTTGTAGGCTCACATTGCTCTGGAACCCTGGGTAGGCTAACTGATGATTGTGCAAGACTAATATCAGGTACTGTTCTTCCTCTCTGCACCCCTGGAATAGATCATCATTTGTTTGAAGACCGCCCTCCAAACTTCAAAGAATTCTAAATTCTTACCTTTAAGAATAATTTTTGTGACTTTGCATCATTGTTTAAACATATTAATTTTTATATATAATACAGTGAAATATATATAAAGTTAGGTCTCTCTTGATTTTTGGCTTTTAAATACTTAAAAAATAATTTAATGGACAGCTTTTATCCCTGATAATGAATATTTTCTTTTTCTTTATTTCTACTACACTAGGTAGTAGAGTAATTGCCTGACAAGTAAAGTCTTAAAAGAACATTTGACAAATCTATGAATAAAATCACAATACTTGTATATTTTATGCTAGTCAAAGTGATCTCCTTCCTCAATTTATATAGGTAATGGATGGTTTCTCGAGAGGATTGTTGTTAAGTCTGAAGAGGAAGATGGCAGTCAAGAAGTGCTCTTTTTATGCAACAGGTAAGCTGTTACTCAATATCTTATTATGCAAAAGTATGAGCCCCTTTATCCAATTCATTCCAACTGTGTCACTGGCACACTTCTTCCCATCTTTCTGGACATATGATTCTCTCCTTCACATTCAGAGCAGAAGGTCTTCTTTTAAGAAACTGTTCCTTTAACAATGCTAGTTATTCTCTCTTTGTTTGAAATATTTAATATTTTTCTCTTCTGGAGCAAGAATGCCAAATGGAAAAAAGACTGGATTATGAATTAAAAAATAGATTCTTGATACTACACGCTAGTTCTGCACACATGGATACTATTCCCAATTTCGGTGAGACTCAATGCCCTTAATACGTAAAGCAGGGAAAATTCTTGCTCTTCCTAGTTCATCTGAATCATTCTAGAGCATGGTGTAATAATATGGTGTAGATTTAATATAAATTAAAAGAGTCAAATTACAAGGGGAGCTCTGAACATAGATGAATCACTTAACTCTCTGATTCTTAGTTTTCAAAATTTTGTAAGAATGACTAAATCAGATCTACTTATTTCATTGGGTTATTATGCATAGAATAGCAAATACATCTTAAAACAAAGGATTTATTTCATTTGGTTGTACAAATAGTAATAGTAATTTATGTCATATGAAGAAGTTACAGTAGACAAAGAGATACAGCACTAAGGGAAGATAAGGTGGCTGCCTATAAAAACTAAGTAAGCATGGGAAGGTTCAATTTAGTAAAGCTAAATCTAAGACCCATCCCTCTACTCCTTTCCCAGCAGGCAGGTTTAGGATATTTGAATAGATAAGGGAGTTGATAAGGTTGCTAGGACCTGCCACTGTGACCAGGACAAACAACTGAGCTCCAGGAATGCAGAAGCAGAAACCAAGATATTTCTATGTCAAAGGCTAGTGCCCAGACCAGACATCCCAGCAGGTAACTGGTGCAAACTGCCACCCCAAATTATAAAGCCTGCAAAAACACAAATATGAAAGAGAGCCTCTAGTATTTCTTCATGCACAGACTTCTGTCTGCCAGCTGCTTCCCTTAGCAGTGTATTTCAATAAATCTGCCTTCGTTGCTCTTCACTTTATCTCTGATGAGTTCTTTTACCCCCACATCACAGCCTCACCCTTATATTTCTCCCCTCTACAGACATCTGTGTGAAACAAATGCTAACAGCTCATGATAGAGAACTATACATGAGCTCAGATACAAGGTAGTTGTCTATGTGATTGAGAATTTGGGCATTGTGTTTATTCATCCATTTGTTCATGCAGAAGCATTGTGTGCTTTCTCAGTGTCAGGCACTACACCAAGTCCTGGATATATAGAGATAAAAAGTAAGCATTCCATCTTCAAGGAAATCCCACTGGGTGATAAGATAGAGCAGAGGGATATGATAGTGAATGAAGCCACAGAGCCGAGTGTACTGAGTTTAACAGGGGTCTCTGTCTCTTACAGTCTCCCCCTGATACAGGCATATTCATTCTTTGGAAATTTAGTAAGGAATTGCATTCCATATGAAGAAAATGCTATCATTTCTCTAATCTGTTTTCTTAATACACTCCCATTTAAAATACATGTACATCACAGTGGTTATTGCTTTGTGAAACTGAAGAGCCTGGAAAATACTGTATCTTTTTTTGTGAGTCACCGTTTTATTACTTAATGTAGAATGAAAAAAGTAAAAACTGAAGCTTTTCAGGACTGGATTTGAATTACAACTCCTTCTCTGACAAGTGTTGGGACCCTCAGATTTTTCTTACGTGAAATAGCAACGCTACCATCTATGAGTTGAGAATTTCACACAATGGACATAAAGTGCCTGCAAAAATGGCTTGAAATTATTGGAAATAATTGGAAATGGTGATAAATGTTTTACATGGTGGAAGGAGCATAGGATCTCTCTGAATTCTTTTAAAAGGCATTAACCTATTTCCTGAGAGCTCTAAGTTCAGAACATAGAATTTCTCCAAAGGTTCAACATAGGCATGGGAGTGGAGGTGGGTACAAACTATAAGACTCATTTTAGTAATATATCTCAGTAATTTAAAAAATCTTATTGTATTTTGAAATGACTGTCATGTTATTTTATTAAAATTAAAATTGATTTCACCTTTTCTTTTTACTTTTTTATGCATGTGTGGTTTTCTTAGAGAGTAATCTTCAAGAATTTGAAGTTTTAACCACTGCATATACTCACCAGTCACACAGAGAGAACTAAATACTTTGAATAAAAAAAATTCTGAATGAAAAGCTTTAATGATTTTAAACTATATTAAACTATATTATGTCTCTAAAACCCAAAATTTTAGGGTAAATTAGTGTGACCTTGCAACATAAGATAAAGATTTGATGAAGTTGTACTCCTAAAAATAACTTGGTGTGACCTAAAGACTTAAAAGGTTTTTAACTTTACTGAACCTCTTCCTGAAAACCCTTTTAAGTCCCTTTTGAATTTTATCCTCCATTCTACATAGTATGCCTTCTTCACTCTCTCATATTAATTATCTTTCCTGTTTTCATGGCAGATGGCTAGATGAGTACCAAGATGACGGAAAGACTAAGAGGGAACTGCTTGCAGAAAATGGCAAGGGTGTCCCAGGAGAATGTGGAGCTATGATCCCTTGAAACACCAACTTGGGTCTCTCTCTCCACAGTGGCATCAAAAGGCTGTTGACCTGATTTGATGAGTATTTTGTCTTACTGGAGTGAACCCAAAGAGGATCAGCTTGTGCTGAACACATTAACTGCTTTGAGAACTTCGAAATTTGGGAGAAGCATCAGCCAACACTTGACCAAGATTAGTTTATAATATCTGGGGTGCATGTATTATTTCTTCCTGTTCTTCTCATTTTGTCTTTCAGAAAATTTGATACTTGCTAAGGTTACAGAAATTTTTAGATATTTTTAGTAGAAATTAGTTGAAGAAAAACATAATACCATGTGATGAATGTGAAATACTGATTAATGTAAAATATACGTTGGTTTAAATAGATAATGGTGTGTCTCTCTTAGCATGGTTGGTATTGTAAAGAAGCAACTATAAGAAAGAAAGCACTCGATTGGATTAAATTGTGTACTAGGCATTTCACACTGGTCCTTGAAGACTCAGTCTTCAGGAATCTGGTCACTGGGGCATCCATAGGCAATGGCAGAGTGCCATGCAGGAAAATATTTGATGGTGACATCTACCACCAGTTAGTGACTTTCCCTGGGTACTTGTCAACCTGGTGCGACATGCAACTTCTTCCAGTGCTTTAAATTGACACATGAAATAATAACCATTTGTCTAATTTGGGAGACAATGGCATGGTTTTGATGTCAGAGACTGTGTTTGAATCTCTATTCGTCCACTGTGCTATACATACTATAATCATCTACATTTTCAGAAGAGGAGAAAGACTTGGAGAAGGTTGACTTTCAAAGGCTAAAATAGATAAACAGAATTTGAATGGACAGTATATGATTCCAGCACATTTGTGAACACCTGGTAACAACTTAACCTGCTACCTTTTTCCATGCTCTAACTTGCCCCCACCTGATTATTTCTCTATTAACAAAGGAGGAAGTGGAAAATCAGAGAAGTTAAGTGACTTGCCCAAGGTCACATGACTAACAAAGAGCAGAGCCAGGTTCAAACCCATCCTATTCTTTTTTTCAAATTTTTTTTTTATTTTGTAATTTATCATACAATATTGGTCACATTTGTAGGATAGTATTGTACCCCTTACATTATGTTGTATTGTATTGTTGTATTGTACCCCCATCCTACCTCCTTTTACCTCCTTCCTCCCTCTGGTCACTCCAACTCCTCTCGCTGCAAGTCATTGATCCATGGTCCACCTGTCTTTTTGGTTTGGTCCACCTGTCTTTTCTTTTTCTGGAACTATGTCCATTTTTCCTGGGTGTAGACTTGCACTCCTGGACAACGATGATTGAAGTTGCTCATATCTCCAAGAGTAGCTGAGGCAGATAGTTAGGCCAAGTGCATTGTAGGGCAGATGTGGTGCACTTCTCCAGGATTCTTTCTGGTGTCTGTCATCTGTTGCTGGTTCTGTGCTATACAGTTCTGATATCTGGGTTTGGGAATCTAACTTCTAGCTTCTGGCGTTGGAGGCATTCCCTGCTGGAGCACAATTCCCCAGGTGGTTGACCCAGCTCCTCTCCTCTTTCCTGTTAGCAGTTCTGCCATGGGGCCACAGTCAATCGTTGTGGCTTTCTTCTCCCATTGATTGTAAAGGAGGGGGTCTCTTTCATGTTGCACATTACTGTGGGCCCAGGGTTTGATTCTCCAGTGCCAGAGACAATTCAGGTCTAGATCTGTGAAGGTCACCTCAGTTGTGGTTTCCTGTCTCAGTGGATACTGATCTTCCTGTCTCAGTGGATACGGATACGCTGCTTTTAGCACCCAGGTGGTGAGTGTATCCAGGGCTGATATTACTTCCTTTCTTCTGCATCTTATCTGCAGCTGGAGAGACTGGATTTTTCATTCTTAGTGCAGGTCTGATTGAGGTTGGAGCAAACCAGAGGGGGATCCCCCCTCCCAAGCCTGTACTCCAGTAGAGGTGCCCAATCCCACCCCCTGCCTATGTGGAAGCAGAGGCTGGCTACCCCAGCCTGAGATCCTTGGACCCAGAATCCCTGAGACCCTGAGATTCCAGTGGTAGAGGACTCACCCTTGTCCTTGTCCCCCACCGTGGGTGGACTAGACCACCTGTGTTCTGGAGCACCTTTCCAAGGGCCTGCACCATTCAAAAGGACCTTGCTTCAGACTAGGCTCAGGGCTGGGCCTACTAATTCCCTCTCTCAGTTTGGGAACCCTGAGTGCCCCACCCCCACCTTGGACACTGGAAGGGTGGAGGCTGGGGTCTCTAGTTCCTAGACCCGTAGATCCTGAGATCCTGAGAGCCTGATGGTGAAGGATTTACCCTATTCCTACTGGGGAGCTCCCCAGAGGGCCAGACTTCAGCCCCTACTCTCAGCCCAGCTTGGATCAAGGCCAAGCCTAGAAGGTGGGGCCTACAAACCCCTCTTCCAGCTCTGGACCCACAGGGTTCTTTTCCATGTTTTTATAAGGTACCCCAAGAAGTAACATAGATGACCCCAAAGAGTCAAATCTCACACAATACTTCCATGACTTTTGCCATATGCAGAAACCATATAACTTAAATGACCATATGATCTAAATGACCATTATGGAATTAGTATTTCCTCATCTTAAATATCCTTAAATTAGGTCATTTGACACAGAGGATACTTAAGCTTGCCCTGAATAATATTCATAATATTTATGAAATCACTGATTTAATATATCATCACATTTTTTCCTAAAACACATTAAAATGAATCTATAGCTAACAAAAATTTTGACTTAGTCTGTTACCTAGGATTATCTTCTAAACATCCAGTACGTCTTACTTGTAATATTTAGTAAACAGAAGCTCTCATCACCATGATTTATCTTTCACTGATCGATAACAAAGGACCAGTCTAGTCCTCACACATGGTACATTTAACATCTGAGATTGAAAACACATTATAATATACCTTCAATGATTTGAGTTTAGAATAGATTTTTTTCCTGAAGTGACCAATAGACTGAATCAAAATATTTTGCCCACTTGATGAGAAAGGGGTGAGCTGCCTTTGACTTGTGATGTTTATGGCATAATTCACGAAACATACTGAACAAACACACCTTTTAACTAAGCAAAAGTTTGTTAGACATCCCTTGTGTGCCAGACTCAGAGTCAGGCACTGGGTAGGAACTGACAAACAGCACAGTCATTTTCCTGCCCTCCTAGAGGCTTATATCCTGGTGGAGACCTGAATTAAAAAATGCAAGAATGAGCAGAAATCAGTACCGCTTGCTGTGGAATTGCAAGCCCTTTGGAGATAGAGATCATTTTGTGCTCCTCATCATGTATTTGGTTCTTGGCCTGCTGCCTGACTTATAATAAGTGCTTTGTAACTATGAGACATATGAATAATCCCTACCTTACAATACAGTACACTTTTTAAATGATCAAAATATTAAATTTTACCTGATTCAGCTTCTATTTGTGTGAAATAAGTATTTACATGTAATTATACTGAATTCCTATGTTTTTGCAAGACTATATTTCAATTCTGCACATAATCCTGCCCCTTGTCTGTGTACCACATAGAATGGAGTTGGATGTTTTACAGTTATTCTTAATAGTGTATTAACAACCTTTTCCTGAGGGGGGAGTTTGCAATTTGATCCATTTTGTATGGATTCTTGTTTGTTCATTATCACAGCACTGATTTTCCTAGACATTGTGCAGATTATGTCAGCTGGACCCCTTTATATAAGGACTATACTCTGAAAGCTAGAAAAAGGACACAGTAGACATATTTATTAAGGTAGAGAGAAATATTGTTTTTCTTGTGGAGAAAATAATGCAACCCCCTAACCCAAGAACTTGCCTTGTTCATACCTTGGAAATTCTGGGGAGAAAAGTGCAAATTTAAGAACCTGAAAGAGAAGGTGGAATTCATGGAACCACTGATATCTGTACAACCTCAGTATCTGTATAACCCTAGTGTCTGTACCACAAAAAGTGTCTGGAACAGATACTCCAGTATTTGTGTTAGCTTGTAACTCAGGACACAATATGAAGTGAGGAGCTCTTTTATGTGATTGAATAAATCCTCCATTTTAACCAGCACCTAATTTGATGATACAATGATGATATGGTTGGACTTCAGGTTCTCAGGTGTTTTTGGTAGAAAAAACTTTCAAAAAAAATTCCAGATTTAGGCTACAGCTATCAGAATTGATAATATGTTTGAGTGGCTATATAGTTATATATTTAAGTTTTTTTAGAAGGAAAAAAACACTGCAAATCAAACATTTCTTTATACTGGTGTTCTGGAAATGGAGATTATTTTAATACTTTCAGGAAAATTTAAGAAGGCATTCACTTTCTTGGGTTCTTTCTATGTAATGACTGGAGAGAACCAATTAAATTTACTATTAAGTTTAATTTACTTTTCCTTGATACTTAGTGATGTGAACACGTTTTCATATGCCTGTTGGCCATTTGCATTTCTTCTTTGGAGAAAAAAATTTTAGTTCTCCTGTCCACTTAAAAAGAAGCTGAAAAATAAATTGATTAGTAAGTTTATAAACATGCAAAACTGTGATTATAGGTTGACATTAATAGTTGCACTCTCAGTTCTTTCAATTGAGATGTTACAAATACACTATTTTCTAAGTGTTTAATGTTGTTTTCTTTTCAGGGAAGGTCCTTCCTCTGTACCTGGAAAACACCTTCTTTTATGAGAATAAATTGAAGGTTTCAGCATGAGTCTGAAATTAGTCATCCATCCTTGTTTCCATATCACATGGTCCTTCCTTTCTAATCATTTTCACAGTGGACCTATATCATAGTTCACAAACACAGGAATGTGAAAAACACTGCTCTTTTTCTTTTCTGTATGACAACTAATTTCTGGCTTTAAGCTTCTGACATGCACACTGGTAGAAAATCCTTCTCCAGCATTGTTAAAATATATTTTCATTCTCAGCAATGAAATCCAACAGGTTCAAGTTTTATTTGAAATGGGAGAAAGTGCTCTCTTCTCCAGTCTGTCATTGTTCCTGCTGATATATTTTCTCCTAAGAAACTCTTGAAGTTCTAGAATTTGTGACAAGGTTGGAAACCCAAGTACCAAGGACCCTCTAATCAGGACTGCTTTGTAGCCCCTCACAGAAAGTTTGAATCTCCTTGGGGTCACTTCTTCCATGAAATGACAAGCATAAAAGGGATCCCTTTGCTTGGGGTCCCACAGACCTTTTTTCTAGGAAAGGGAAGATTCTTCTTCTTATGCTGTTGTTTCCTTCTCCCTTTTTCCTCTTACATCAACACAACAAGCAAACACTCTTTTATACACTTTGGCTTTTATAGAAAATAGGTCTCTGATCCCAATATGAATGTGATGATGACAGGGAACAGATTATTCTGCTCTTATGCGTGATTTCTACTTTCAGTGAAGTAATACATGCTAAAACCTATAAACTCCTAAATACATTGTATAGCCTGTCAATAGCAGGTGAAACAGAAAATTAAAGAGCCAACCAATGACAAATCGTAGGAAACTTCAACAAAATTTCACTTCCGTAGGTTGCATAGGCCTATGGAAATACAAAAGCTCTGCTTTTATTTATAACTTTGAGTAGGGACCTATGTGGACTGTGGTAGATGAAGAGAAAGACTGAGAGCAGGCAAAGGCTGTGTAGAGAAAGATTGAATAGGGACTGTTCCCATTATTATACCTCAAAGAGTCTCCATGATAATACACCAAGGAAATTGAATGGTGCACAGTAGAAGTAAAAGTATGCCCTAAACAAAAGTGAAGGAACAGTAATGAGTATCAAGAGAAATAAGTAACAGACACAGAGTTGTAAAGCCTTGAGATATTGGAATTGTCAGCACAGATCATAAAAATACCTGTAGTTCCACAGTAAAAAAATAAATAAATAAAAATAAGCAACAGGTTTTGAAATATCTTCTTAGAGCAGAAATTTAGTAAAAAAAAAGTCTTGCTATTAAACAAAGCAAACAAGTTTGTAGAAACTGAAAAATGCAATGCTTAAAATATAAAAAAGTATGAGTTTAAAAGCAAATTAAATTCATCTGAAATCTAAGTTAGCTGGAATATGGGAAAGAAATACTTGTTTAGAAAGTAGCAGAAAAAGAGAGATGATACATATGAATATAAAACTAAGAAACTTTGAGAACAAAATGATAAATGTTACTATGTCATAAAGTTTCAAGAGAACACAAAGAATGCTATAGAAATAATATTTGAAGACCAAATAGTTGAGATATTTATAGGAACTTTGGAAAATAAAGTTTCATAGATAACTTAATTTCCGAAACCTCAACATATCTCAAAACAGGATGTATTAAAAGCAACCTACACATTAAAGCAAACATAGTAAAGGTTGACTACACGAAGAATATAAAGAACACTTAATATGTGCTAGAAGTTAGTGTACCATCAAGGAAATTATAATAATAACCTAGAATTCTCCAATTGGAGAAAATATATTTCCAAAATGACATAGAAATGAGGATATTTTAAACACGAAGCACACACACATAAACACACATTAATTATAAGAATTTGTCACTAGTTTCTTACTAAAGAAAATTTTAAAGCATATAATTCAGGCAGAAGGAAAATGATTCTAGATGGGAGGATGAGAACAAACAAGAATGACTCACAGAAAGTCACAAATAAGTAGACATCCAAAAACATTTACTGCATACATGTAATTATACTGGGTTAAGAACAAAATGAGATAGATTTAAAACAAGCAACAACAAATAATGTGTAAAACTATGAATTGATAGAGAAAATGGTGCACTGTGTACTCAAGTCCTTTCGTTATTTAAAGGAATGCACATTTTAGATTAAATATTTGGATTTGTTTGAATTTCGGCATTTATTTTATTTCCTTGAAAAATGCCAAAGAGTCTTGATAGTAATTGCATTAAATCTGTTCATTGTTTTTCATTGGATAGCCATAATAAGAATGCTTGGTCTTCCAGGTCATACATTGGCTATATTTCCATTTCTTTGTGTCTTCAATTTCTTGTAAAAATGTCTTATAGTTTTCATTGAATAGGTCCTTCACCTCCCTTAAGTTTTCTTCTTGGTATTTTGTTCTTTTTGTAGAAATGTGAATGACGTTTTCCCTGGATTTCTTTATTTTCAACATTGTTGCTTTCATATAGAAGCATAACTGATTTTTTACTGATTGATTTTGTACTCTGTTACTTTACTGATTTTACTGGCATGTTTAGGGTTTTTCTTGTGTTATCATACATCTTTCTTTCCCTCTTTGGATATTTTTTTTATAGCTTTCATTTGCTCAGTTGTTCTAATAGAACTTCCAATACTATGGTCAAGATTGGTGATGAGAGTGTATTTCCTTGTTTTGTACCATACCTTAAAATGAGAAGTTTTAGTTTTTCACCAATGACTATGATGTTGGCTATGGGTTTGTCATATATGGTTTTTATTATGACTAGTTACGCTTCATTTTCCCCCAGTTTTTTGTTGTTTTTAATCATAAATGTATGCTGAATTTTATGAAAAGCATTTTATACATCTACTGATATAATCATATGAATTTAATCTTTCCTTTTGTTAGCATGATGATCTAGAAGTCCCATATGAAAATTCTGGGTGTGTGATCTAACTGCTATTTCCCTTACATTGGAGCTTACTTTTTCATTGTTTGAATTCTATGGCCACAAGCAGAGTTTATGAGTGGGCACGAGGGGGATTCATGGACATGTCTATGATCTTTAGGAAGTTTATTATCTTGAAGTGAGCTTCAGAAAAATCTTTGCATGGGATAAATGTGGTGGTGCTGAGCTTTTACCAGTAATGCCAACAATGGAGTCAGACAGGTGCCTGTGCTTGCAATTTATTTGTGAGCCCAGGCAGAGGCTATAACTAGACAAGAGAGGAAGCTATGCGTGGCCATGTCCCTGGTCTATGGAAACACATAGTTTAGAACCCACTGTGGAAAAATCTATGCCTGTGATATGCTCTATGGCAATCCTAAACAAGCTACCAAGTTGACCAAGTTCACTGTGACCTCCTGTAGTTTTCCAATAAGTGCAGACTATAGGTTGTTAGTCAGAGAAGGGGTAGTAAGTGAATTCCTTGATTTCCCAGGGAGCCCAGAGACCACACTGGAGATGATTTGTTTGCTCCCTCCATTGCTAAACCCAATCCAGATTCTGGTCACCTAGCTGTTTCTTGTTGAACTGTGGAATAGGCTATGATCTCATGGTGAATTATGCTCTCTCTTTTCCTGCCTAATGGGAAAGACTGGGTGACTATTAGGGAAAGAAGTGATAGTCCTTCCAGTGAACCAAACTGTTCCTGACCTACTATTTCCCAGTATTTCTTTCCTTTTCTGATGATTTTGACTCTCCTTTCTGTGAAGATCCTTAATTTCTAACTTCTGTCTTAGTAGCTTTCATCCCTCTGAGAGCTTATCCTTATTATTCTTAAGGTAACTAATGATGGAAGTTTCTTCTATGTCTGCCATCTTTTTCCCCTCCCCCATTTAATTTTAAATTAACAATACATCCTAGTAATATTGGATTAAATTATATGAAATGCATGTAAATATAAGCACATATTAGAATAGACATATAGAATAACATTGGAAGATTTTACCTTACACTTCTCTTGGTAATCGAGAGAATAAGTAGAAAAAAATTGCAAAGGATTTGAAAACTTAGAGGGCTTGATTAGAAAGGCCTAATATATAGCTATTAAAACTATCAGACATTTAATTTCCCAGGGTCACCCACCACCTCCCCTCCCTGACCATTCCAGCTGGTCCCCACCCTCCCACTGTGTATTTTCATTTGGTTGTTCATATGTTAGTGAAACCATTTTGGAGATTAAATTGATGTGACATATAAAAAATAATAAAAAAACTATCAGACAAATCCAAAATGTACATTCATAGCAGATATACATGAATCAATGGATCATTAAAAATATTGAATTGGCCCATAAAACAACAATAAAAGTAGATGTGTTACACATACATCATTAACATGATGAATTTCACAAACATAATCTTGAGTAAAATTAACAAGAAACATATAAATGTGATTCCATTTGTATAAAACTTAAGACCAAGCAAAGTAGTGCATATATGTTGACTAAATCAGGTGTTTGTTGAAAGCCTGGACATGGTCACTGTAATTTTCAGATTTTTAGGTCTTACTCCCCAATCAGGGACTGACCTCAGACTGCAGTGACACTACTGAGTCCTGGCCACTGTCCCACCTCAGGTTGGTGTCTGACACAGCCAGAACAGGAACATGGCTGACTCAGACAAACAAGTATAAAGAGGAAAGTTGGTTTAAAGAAACAAATATGAGGAAAAGCTTATTAAGGAGAAAAGAAGCAGAAACAGAAATAAAGTAGCATAGTTATATTTCTGGGACTATATACCTTCTTCCTTAGTTATTCTAAAGCCACATCATTATTTTTGTGATTGGTTAATGCTGCTGTGCCTAGAATTAAGTCTTGCTTCCCAGACCTTAGAATTTTTTGTTTACTGACATTGTCTACAGGGGTCATGTTAATCCTTCACTTCCCCTAGTCCAGGGAGTATCAGGTTAACCCCTTTTTGAAATTTGCTATTGCTCTCTCTCTTGAGTCTCCCTCCTTCCTTGTAGGCTTTTCTTTTGCTATTCAGATCCTGGACACTATCCCTTGTCCATCACTTACTCATTACCAAAATAGTCAGGAGAATGGTGATATCTGAGGTTGGAGGCTTAGTCTAGGACAGCCTTCCAAGTAATTGGTAACATTCTATTACTGACCTTTTATCCTTTTATCCTTTAACATTCTATTACTGACCATGGTATCCTTGGAGTGGCATCTGCCATTAACATAGCTGATGTGTTATGCATTGGTAGTAATATTAGAAAGAAAGAGTGTAGCTAGGTAATAGGAGATGTTTCCCTTTTGCTTTAGTATTATAAATTTCAAGAAAGACTTGGCAATATTATGGAGATTTGATTTTGTGACTTGGTTGTCTCAGGGTCCAGGAGGACAAAGCTTAAGTTGGTTGTGCCAAGGTGTGGTTGATGGTCCTTCATAGTTTTCTTTTAGAAGGATAGAAGAGGATGAGAAAAGAAAAACAGGCTTTTGTGATGTGAGATGACTGACAAAGTTCTGCTGCCAAAAGGGAGGGAAAACAAGGAGAGAGATATAAAAAGGACTTGAGAGAGAAACAAAGGATTGGCCATTTTGGGAAGATGGCATCCTTGTTGTGGGGCAACAGTCAAAGCAAAGAGGAAGACTCAAATCTTGGCACGTAAGCATCAACCCAGTTTGGTGAGAGACTTGTGGTTTCTGGAGACAGCCATAGGATTGGTCTGAGGGAAGCAGCCTTCGGCCGCAGCAGGACAGAAAAGCAGAGAGGTCATGAGGTTTTACTATAAGGAGGCAATAGTCTAGGGAAGTTGAACTTACGAGCCTTAGCATGCATGAGTTTATGGTGTGTGCTAAGCGAGTCTAAAGAATTTGGAGATTGGAAATTTGTGCTGGAGCTGGTTTCATCTAGTTTGAGTCAGATGTCTTTGGAGAGGCTGCGAGCGAGGCTTGAAAAAAGACCTGGTGTTCATTCCTGTTTTATTTTGGAACTTTTCTACTGCCTAAAGTTGAGATGGTATTCAAAGAAAAGAAGAACACCATGTCTTGGATCATATGTTTAGAGGAAGCTGAACAGATGCCAAAGGAGGAAAGAAGAATGCCCTGCTTTTGGATTATGGGCTTGTGAAGTGTGGACATGTGGTGAGGTAAAGGACAGTTTTGGATATGTGGTGGGGTAACTGGGTCTTTCATGTTTATTTTGTAGTACATGTAATAGGGTAGAAGGTTTTACATGCTTATCTTGTAGTACATATTTAGGTAATTCCTTGCTTATTTGTTTACTTATAAAATGATCACTTAAGAGTTTGGTCTTTTGGTCTGGCTTTAGGATTGCATACAGAAGCTGTGGGCAGTAAAAGAACCCTGAAGGGGGTGGCAAGAGACAGGTCTAATAACAAAAGTTTTTTGTTTTTGTTTTTTTAATTTGGGTGGAAAGGACCTTGGGGCAAGCAACAGGTATCTAAATGACTAAGGTAACTTTTGTGTGTGAAAGCTTAAGAGTTAAATAAGATTTTTGTCCTTTGCATCATATTAAAAGATGAAAATTTTTCTCTGCTTTAGAGGTAGAAATAGGAATTTTATTAAAAGCCTAGCACCCTCACAGGATAACAGCTTTTGGTGACTCTGCTGGGAGGCACAGTCAGTGGTAAATTAACTTAAGGGGAGAAATAGAAACCCTTGCACTAATCACCTTCAAGCTTAAAAGCATATGGTAAAAATACTTTGTTCAAAAGTAATTGTGGAGCCAAAATGGATGGGTTTTGTAATGTTCCTATTACTGGGAATGTTGTGAACACGGAGTGAAAATCCCTGCATGCATTTTGGGTATGTGTTTAGGATGAAGTGCTTGTTTATATCAGTATGTATGCTAGTTGATAGAAAAGAAAACAGAGAGAGATTGCAGAGGAGCAGCAAGGAGGCTGGAGGCCTGGGAGCTGCCACTGTTATATGAGGCAGCAGGGCAGGGAAGGAAGCCTACTGGGTTTACATTCCCAGTCTGGGGCAGTGAGAAACCTCAGAAAGCATGCTGGAGAAACTTTTGACCTCTGTCAAAACTTTTGACCGATGTCAGAACTTTTTGACCTATGTCAAGTACCATGTCAACATGGTACTTGAAATGTGGTATTTGAAAACTTGCATTAACTTAGAACTTGAGAAGCTTGGACATTGTTTAGAGACTTGAAGAGAACTTAGAGTATTGCTGCTTTCATTATGAGACCTGAAGACCTGAAGTAGTTGCTGCTGTTGTTTTGAGTGAATCTTGGTGGTTTTGGTCCACTTCAGAGTTGAAGAAAAAGAATTATGGAACTGTGCTTTTTGGAGGAGGATACCATTTTGGTTTCTTCTTTTGGCTTGAAGTGAATAGCTGTGTCTTTGGAAGAGGATCGATGACACTATCTTGATTTCTTCATTTGAATTGACATGGGACACCTGCCATCTTGTGGGTATATATAGCTAAAAAGACCAAGTATATAGCTTTTTGGACTAGAGACTGAACTGCGCAGTAAGATGATCAAAGGGGTCCCTTGTACCCTCAGTGACTTTTATCTATTTTTGTTTGTGTTTGAATAAATTTGTTTCGTTTCCTTTTAAGATAGTGTGGTTGAAATTGGGTAAGAAAGTAGACAAAACAGGTTACTTAATTAAACTTACAAGCAGGAGCAGTTGGCCCTTTAAGCCCAGCCACTTACCATGTTTGTCCCAGCCTGCATGAGTAGTAGCAAGGCCACACTAACCTTACTCATCAAAAGATAAACAGAAGTCACTAAAGGTACAAGGGACTCCTTTGGTAATCTTACCACATAGTCCAGTCTCTAATCTAAAAGGTTACATGTGGTTGTCAGCCATGTGCTTCCACAAAAATAGCAGCTGTTCCACCTTCAAGCCAGATGAAGAAGCCAATGGCACCATCACCCCTTCTGCAAAAGGCACAGCTATTCACTTTAAGTCAAAGAAACCAAGATGGTGTTGTCAATTCTCCTTCAAAAGTGGGAGATTCAAATCCAATGAAGAAACCAGAATGGCTACATTGATCTTCCTCCAAAAGACACAGCTATAACATCCTTCCAGCTTCAACTATAAAGTAACCCCAAATCAGCAAGACTTACTTGATACAACAGCAGCAACCACTTCAGACTTCTTAAAATAAAAACAGTGATATAATAAGTTCTCTTCAGGTCTCCAGACAATTCCCAAACTTCACAGTTTCAAAGTTAAAACAAGTTTTCAAGTACCACATTTCCAAGTCAACTTACACAAGTCACAAGTTTCTGTAACATGCTTCCATAGGGTCCTCACCAGGCTGGGTTGGGGGGATGGAAGCCTCAGAGTTGTTTCCTTCCCTGCCCTGCTGCTGCACATGGCAGCAGCAGCTCTGAGGCCTCCAGCTTCCTTGCTGCTTTCTGCTCTCCTCCCTCTTCTGCTCTTTCTCTGTCTTTGTCTCTCTCTAGTCATTCCTTCTTAACTCTCCTTTCTGTTCTCAAGAGAACACTTGACTTCCCTTCTTCAAGCCTCCACCCACCAGGATACAATGGCTGCTATCTCAATGCAGCACCACCATGCAAGGACTATTCACCACATTCACCACTATTTCACCACAGCACCCTTATCAAAAGGAGGCTGAAATAGATGAGACTGGATTGGGGACAGACCGCAATGGAAAAGTTATGAGAAACAGACCTTTGTTTGAAAATCAGAACTTGAATTTTACCTAGAACTTAGAAACTGGAACCAGGACCTTGGATGAGAGGAAAGCATGTTGGAGAAACTTGAGATTTGTGTTATCTGACTTGGAATCTATACTTACTGGAAATAAAACTTGGAAATCCAGAAAAGACTTGAAAAACTTGTATTTTGGATGCGACAATGACTTGTTGGAAAACTGAATTTTGTGTTGGACACCTGTGTCAGGTTTGGAGTTGCAGTTTCCACCTTTGACCTTTTGCTTTGCTTTGAAATTTCTGGAGGCTGCAGGAGGATGCCATCCTGTGAGTGCATGTCTCTTTGTTTTTGAAATTCCCACTGCAGGCTTGCAGCAAAAAGGAGTGGCCATCCTTGACCATGTGTCTTAAAACATGTACAGTTTTACTTTAGACTTAGACACTGAGAGTGAATTATGGGGTAAGACAAAAAGGGGCCTCTCGTGTCCTCACTGACTCTTGCTTAATTTTTATTTCTCTTTTTTTGTAAATAAATCCTGCTTGTTTTTGTTTTAACCTGGTTTGTCTTGCAACTGTGCATACAGCTGAGAAGGTCTTGCGAGTGCTGGACTTAGGTTCTATCTTCTTCTCTTGTGAGTTTAGTTCTCTGCTTGACACCTACTTTCAAAGGGACAGTACCCATATAGGTTACTCTCTGTGAGTTCTTCCATCCACATGCATAATCACAAGTGATTTTAGGATTTAACATGAGGTTCATTCCACAATGAAAACAAAGAGCTTGATGTAGCCACAGGGGCCAGCTGCGTAAGCCAGTCAGCATCCACCAGTCAGGTGGAGAGCTGATCACTTATCATGAGGAGTGTTGAGCACAACAGTGATACTCAAGAGTGGTTACCTACAGTGCACCACCAAAACACAGCTTGAGACACCAGGCCCAGGGCTTTTGGTGCTCCTTTCAGGCAACATCAGAGATATGACTAGAGGCTCAGCTTTTGCAAAGGTCTTTGCTTCTCTTCCTCAGTGATTAGTAAGCTGATGGAAGCAACTGCTGGTCTCCCTTACTTTCTAGAGGCCAGGAACAGAGATCTTCCCACATGCAAGCTCTTTTGGAGGCTCCTTCTCTGGGTTCCAGGTACTCATGTTCTCAAGCTCTTCCCTGCAAGTTCCTTCTCTCTTCTTTAAGTAATAATTTCAAGTTCAAGTTTTCACATTCCTTTCTCTCTACAAGTCCATTCTCTGTGTCACATGTACTTGTACTTTCAAGCTCTCCACTGCAAGTTACAGGGCCCCCTTTCTGCAAGTTATTAATCACTTCTCTTCAAGTTACAAGTGCTCTCTCCTCTGAAATTTAAGTTTTCTGCAGCTACACGTCCCTTCTCACCAAGATTGTGGCTGAACTCTAAATCAGAGTGCCCCCCCCCCTTTAGAGTCACAGCCACTAATAATTGGAAACACACTCTCCAGAGTCCTTGGTGGAATTTATTTTAAGACCATCACAACTGTTGCCAGCTCTGGCCTGCAATAATATCAGTTTTCCTCACAAAGTATTTTTCCACAAAAGAAGTCTTAAACAGAAACTGTAAAGATAGCCTGGGATAGCCTCAGCAGAATCCTGAAGGGAGTCGTTGTGCTCTTCAACCCAGGAGGGTGGGATGCCATTATCAATGTCAGTGGAAAAGGCCCCCACTGGAGTTCCATGGCAGCTGCTACCTGGCTTCCCATGTTTGGCTGAAAAAAAAATGCACATGTTTTAAACTGTGGAATCAAAGCAGAGTGCTCTGACAAACTCCTTGATATCAAGGCTACCAGCATGTTGGCCTGAAAGTTCCTTGCCTCTGCACCACACTGATAATGAGGAACAAATTAGACATTTTCTTTTAAAGAACTTTGTTGTCACAGGACATTATTGTGAATCAGACTGGGCAAAGGCCCTCTCGGTTTCCTTCAGCCCTCTGATCTCTGGTCCACACACCTGTCTACCCCTTGCTCAGGCAAACCCTCTAATATGTTGGATGAAAAGCAGGCAAGTTCCTCAAGAAATAAGGGAGGGTTTCTCTCAGTGCCTAGGCAACTTGGAGTTCATTGTAGCATCACATGATAAGTCTTCTTTCTCTTGTCACTGTGCTCAGCATCATAAGTTTAAGACCTACCTACATTGCTTGGCATCTCCATACCATGTAGGTGGAGATCAAAGAGAGGCCAGGCTGAACCAGGCCAGAGTCCATAAGAAGCCCAAGAACTGGCAGAAGGTCTTATTCAATGACTCACAAATCAAAAATTAAACTAAATTATAAAAAATAAAATGAAATACAACAAAAAGAGATAATAAAGTCTATAATATACCATTCAGAAATCTCCATTATATTATGCTAAATCTGCTTAGATTGGTCTGTACCTGTAGAATACACAAATGCACACATATAGATAGATAGATCAGCTATTACACACACACACACACACATATATAAAGTGGAACAAGCATGCTGTTTGGACTGCTCTGTAATTCATGCTTATATACCAAATTGTCAACAATTTTTATGTTCATCTCCATGTTTTCTAGTATTGTGTACCGTAACATTCCACTTTATGGGTGTGGTATCATGAAAATAATCTCATGTGTTAGATATTCTTTATATGTGAATGTATCAATGGCTATCTTTACAGTGAAACAGGTATATGCTTTACTCCATGAGCCTTTTCTTACTGTGGTAAAATAAATTTACTTATTTTATTTTCTTTTTTCCACCTTGCCCACACCACTAATTGTCTTCCTTCTAAGGTAAGTTAGTTTCATTTCTTTTAGCATCTCCAATTGAAAAATGGTCACTTAGATTCTGTATTAAGTATTAAGGATTGTTAAGTCACACACTTATTATCACGTTGCATTATGTTTGATTTTATTGCTAGAAGTACCATAAGAAAGAGGTAAGGAATGATATGAAAGGTAAAGTGAGACCTGAATGGAAGGAAACACATCTTATTGACAATCCCCACCCACAAGCAAGCCTGTAACTGCCCAAAGCAGGATGCCATTGGCTGGTAGGGTTCTAGGTGGAATGTTGGGTGTGTTGTGGCTGGTACCTCCACTGTTACCAGACGGAGCCCTATGTCGAGTCAGAGCCATGGAGGGGCTGCTGGCCTTGTGGGTCTGGTCTTGGGGCTGATTGTTCAGAAGGTTGGTGAGGAGATGATGGAGTTACTGCCTCATGGCCTGAGCCCATCACTCACTCTGCAGGACCTCCTGTGGGAGAAGGTGGTGAGTCCAGCTGACATCAGTTGCCGCTGGGCTTCTCGTTTCTCTTCAGACTTTTCTGTTGTGTGCAGAGTTGGCTTTATGGCAGACATGAACAGCAGCTCTAGCAACCCTGGTTGAATCGAAATGTCACATCTTTGACAGGGTCCATGAAACTCAGGAGCAGTATACGGGGATCAGGGAGACTTTGGACCATGCCAGGAGAGAGAGAGGAGCCCTCTATGTAGCCGGCCAGCCGAGACTTCCAGCATCTTGCTGGCAGCCGCCTCCATGGTGGTGACAGAGATCTGCCGCCTGACTCAACTACTGAAGGCAGAGAAAGTCAGGCGAGGAGAGATTAAGAGGCTGGAGGACGGCAGGTCTCTGGGCACGAAGCAGCAAAACTACCAGGAGCTTCCCCACACCTTCCTGGAGGCAGAGGTACAGAGCCACATCCTGAAGGTACCTTCCCCGGGAGCAGCCCGGGCACCTAGAGCAGCCCTGTTCCCTGCCCTCCACTCCAGTCTTCTGACTGCAGACTGTCCCTAAGCCTCCATGTCCACCTGAGGGACTTGAGCCAGTGGATACGGGGGACCTTGGGCTGGAATTCCGCCACTATGCCAGCTGGAACGGACAACCAACTCTGCCCAGCGGAAGGCCATGGGAAATCCTGGGACATGCCGTGAAACCTGAGACTCTCTTTATGGTGACAGAGCATTGTTGAGCCCATCTCATCAGCAACGTTTACCAAAACAAGGCAGGGAACAGGGGATGGGGGGCAAGGGGTGGCGGGCACGGAAATCAGACTCTGCTTTTCAAAGTAGCCTCTGACACCAGAACTGAGGTTGGGGGTAGGAAGAAGGTGGAGTTTGCAAAGTAAGCGTGGGCAATAAGATGGGGATGGGAGTAAGGTAAGGGTGGAGTGGATCTAAGGCTAGAGTTTGGCTTTTAAAACTGTTTTAGTAGACAAGTAAATATACACTTAGGAATTTCAGCTGTGTTCTCCTGTGTCCATATTTCTCTCAATGGAAACATGACATTGAAACAGTACTCAGAGACACTGAAACACCTGGACACGAATGCAGCATTCCAGGCACCCTGAAACTACACACAGATACCAAGACAAGTACATGAAGGCTATGGAGCCTACTTAAGGGACAGTGCCCGTACAGGTCACTCGTGGTCTGTGGGTCCTTCCACCCACACCCACAAGAGAACGCAACTACCACCAGGTTCACAAGGAAATCTAAGAGATTAATGTAGCCCCTGGGGGCAGCCATCTCACCTAGTTGGTGTCCACCCATCGGGTGGAGTACTAGTCACCTGTCTCCAGGAGTGAGTGCTGAGGTTGACAGCAGCGCTCGGGAGTGGTCGCCAGGAGCACACCTCCAATAGATGGCTAGAGACACCAGTCCCAGGGCCTCTGGTGCTCCCGCCAGCAGAAGCGAGAGATGGGATT
>PVHY01011784.1:0-46747 GCA_004024945.1 Uropsilus gracilis | reverse complement strand
AAAAAAAGGAAAAAGACTTTCACTAAATCATTATTTTTCAACTTATTTAGCATATTATATTATTTGATATAGAGAAAAATGAAGTTCATATGCTCCCTTTGTTGTCATAGCTGTAATAATTCACAGAACAAACTTGAAAGTTGAACTTAAAGGAGAAAGTTTCAAAGACAAAGAAGATCTGTGATATGTGACTCAAAAGACAAATTTGACATAGAGGGTGACTTGAAAATGTTTGATGAATTGCTTGGAGTCAAGATATAGATATTACCTCTTTAATCTTCTGTCCAAAATCTTCAGTTAAATCTATATTTCTTTCTAATATTTTTTGGATTTCCTCCACCTTTTGATGGGTACTAAGGATGTAATATTGGTAGAGGAGACAGGAATGTAAAGAGTTAAACATTACTTCATCTGTAACATGGAACAGAAATAGGTACTGTCCTTGGGTGACTGGGAATGGATGGTTTATGTGAGAGAATACTACTAATAATAGTAATAAGAAACACTGCTAGGATAGAAAAGTAAACTTAGAGTGAATAGAAAATATCTATGATTTCACATGTTAGGACAGCTTTGGATAAAATATCTAGATTAGAGTAATAATTAGTTTAGATGTATGTCAGAGAGAGTTAGTAATGGCAAGGGGTCTAAGAAGGCAATTATGTGTGACCAGAGTTAGAGTAACATGGTTAGGAACCCAAAGTGAGATGGAGGTCAATAGAGCAAGTGTGTTGCTCAGGCTTTTTCCTCCATTGTATAACAAGTATCTGGGGTATTGCATCCTAAGCATGGGTGTGTATGCCTCATCATGTTTTCATGAGCATGAAAGAAGCATGAGGTGAGAGAGCACTAGAAAATGAGAGAGTGAGAGGGAGAGAGAGAATTCCTGAGGTAATGGGAGGCTCACTTGTTTCATGAACCAGGACTGCCCTGTCTTGCCTGTTTTTTGAGTAACTGCTAGACCCAAGGAAAAACCTAAGCATATTGGTGAGCCCAATGCTTACCTTCTAATTGGCAACGGGGATGCTTACACTACCAGGGTGTAGCAGATAAGCAGGAGAGGCCCTTAAGGACATACTATAACCTTAATAACATAAAGGTTATCACAAATAACCTTATTAGAATCCAGTAAAGATTTGCTTGAAACAGTGAAGAGCCAGGAAAAACTATCCTTTTATTATTATTATTATTATTATTATTATTATTATCTTTTATTTATTTTTATTCTTTAAATCATGGTCTCAGTAAATGGTTTTTGGGGATACCTCTCCACTTCCCTCTGGTGTCACCTCCATTCTTTCACACCCCGCTCTTTGTTGTTTGCTAGTCTGTGTTAGTTTCTTTGTTCTTTCATTGGGTGAGGGATTGTGTTCTTGGAACCAGGCGAGCCTTGATGGTAGGTTTTCAGTCTTAAGTTTGCATGGTGCAGCCAGTCTATATTTGGGGTCTTTCCATGTTTTCTTGTTGGAGGGTGACTTCTCCAATCGCATCTCTGTTGTTTTACTGCTTTACCTTATGGTTCCGGCATCAGATTTAGGGGGTCTCACCCCCTGCCAGTGTTGGTGAAGTTTCTCTGTGGACACAGGCATTGGTGATGGACCATTGTAGATCAGCTCCTCTTCCTCAGTTTGCAGCTTAAGTGTGGAGCTGATGCCCCCAGTGTTTGACCTTCCTTTCCTCTCCTGTAGTGTGGGGAGGGGCACCTTGCTCTCCTAGAAGGCAACTCTGAGAGGAGGTCTTGGGTCTTCCAAACCTTCCAAACCAAACTTCCAAACCTGGTGAGCGTATATGTGCACTTTGTGACATTGTGTTTCCATAGTTGTTTCTCCTGTCTCACATGCACTGGTTCTTTTGATTGTCCATCGGCTGTGTCCAGTTCAGGTTTGTGGGCTGGATTTTTACTTGATCCCTCACCCATTCTATGATGACGTTTGTGTTATGTACATTCTTGCTCCTTCTGAAGGTTAGCTTGAGTGAGAGTAAAATGGAAGGGGCATCCCCCATGTTCGCCCGCCTCCATGCCAGTACCTTCCTGCTTGGGGGTGGGTCCCAGATGGCTGTGGATGTGCCACCCTAGTCCCCCTTGGGCTAGGGGCTGGGGGTAACATGCCTCAGCCCATCCAAGCTGCAGATGGCTGCCACGTGCAAGAGCCATCCACTTGTTGATGGAGCTAAACCCTCACCCAGTCCCCACCATCCTGGGCTCTCCAGGCTTGGGGGAGGGGAGGGCACAACCAGGGGCCTTCTCCAACTTTGCTCTCACTGGCTGGTGGAGCCCTGGGCCACATGGAGGCAGCCGGGGTGACCCAATACCTCCGGGTGGGAGCAGCTGACTTACACCCCACTGAGCCCTCTGTACAAGAAGATACAACCTCACTGAGACCTGCTATCCAGGCGTGGCAATCTGGAGTGGGTGGAAGACTACTCTTAAGTGTAGACTAAGCTACCTGTTGGTCATTATTGTTTTATAAAGCTTAGCTTCTCCAGAATGCAAGACATTGGACTATTGGTATTAGATGCATGCATAGAGAGATAATATAATTTAATAATAACTTCCCTATCTTTTGAGTAGATCTAAAGAAAATGTCTACAGTGACTATGGAGACATAATCATCTCCTAATTACTTGGTATTCAATGTTGAACAATAAACAGTTTTCAGAGTGATTCGATTATCACTCTAAACTGTAAATGATCATATTTCTAGAAATTGGATAAAGCCAGCCTAGTTGCTAAATGACAGAGGTGGTCACTACAGTTGCTACCAGCTGCTGAGTGACTGTCCACTTTTTCTTAGTCTGCTCATACCACTTAATCATAGAAATTGTACATTTTTCTTTCCTGAATTAACCTGTTCCACAATACATCTTTTAATGAAAAGTGAGCTCATTTTGGAGACAAAAGAGTAAATCGTACAGACACATCGAGGTTTCATGAAACTTGAACCCCCTTGCCTGCAAAGAAGCATTGACTTATTGATCATGTACATAGATTTATTACTTCATGATAGGTCTGTTGTGCAAAGGGAGAGTCAGGTGCCCGGTGAAAACATAATAAAGAATAGTTTTGTCTAATCTGGGATTGGTCAACAATGTTTCTTGATTTATGAATTTTTGAAAGAATGGAGAGCACAGCACTTCAGTAAAGTAGGATTCTGAGTAATACAAATATTAATGTTTTCTACTAACTTTCAAAGGAGGAGTGAGGCAATGACCTTGAATGCATTTTAATAAGTTGTGTTTTTAGATATTTTGCTTTTTAAAAAACAAGTTTACCACTCAAATAAACAATTTCAATATTTGTAACTTAATTCAGCAATTTATTCTTACACTACTAAAATGGATACTTATCTGAAATACTGTAGTTTGAAATACTACATTTGACTTGAACATTTATAAATATTTTTCTAGCTGTTTTTTAGCTTTTGTTTATACACTTAAGTTATTAGATATGGTACAAAAATATCCATTTCACTCTAATATATATATGTATAAACTTTAACATACATGGAAACATATGAATACTAAAAATGTATTTTTGGGCTCTGTTATTATAAGAAGAAAACAGAATTCTGGTTTTTCACATTCTTTGTACAATATGATAAAAACCATTGCAAGTAGTCCTCACTTACATACAGTCTTGAATTGCGATGTTTTAATACAGCATGACTTTCTCTCCGTCTCCAAAAAATGCTCTTATCAATAGAGAAATTTCTTGGACTTCTAAAAACGCATCACTCTTAATATACTTTTCAGAATAATGCAAGTACTGAATCTCCCAATGTACTCTAATTTTCCCCACACAAAACATTAACTAAAACTAATTATCACCAGGAGAGAGTGAGTTCCTTCTTAAACCTGAATTTTATTTCAGCATTTGGGATACTGAATAAATAAATAAATTCAAAGAATAAAGAGCTATTGAAATATTATTGGAATGCACAAATAACACGTCATAGATGTTGTATCCAGTTTGTTATTTGACAAAGTTTTCTTTTTGGAAATAGAAAAATGATTTATCTACTTATATACATGTGAAGAAAATTCTATGCAACTGAAATTATTTACATTCTATGTTCATTTTCCTCTAAATTAAACCAACAAACTATGAAAATATTCTGACCCAATTCAGTAAACCACAGAAATATCCTAACCCAGCAACAAAATGCTAAATTGGATTTTTCTCTTTTATCAGGCTCTGCCAATAGCAACATTCATATGACTTTAACTTCCCCCATTAACCTAGGCAAACCTAAGTAATTTAGCAATTGCTCACATCCATTTTCCCTTTCTACAGTTCTCACAGATGTTCAGGGTAGAATCACTAAATGACTCATGAGCAAATAGAATCAACATATAAGCACAAGGGTAATATCTAAAATATAGCTTTGCTCTCAGATGCTTATCAGAAAGTAACCCTGGAATAGAGACAGGAAGAGAGGAAAAAGTAAGGAGCTACATATAAGACACATTAAAAAAAAAAGCTTTAGAAATTGTGATTGGTCTCATTGGGAAAAATATATCACTATTAGAGAATGAACCAGTACCCTAAACTGATAAGACTGTTTCAAACTCAGGTTGTATACTTGCAGCATGTTAACAGAGTAAGTAGATAGCTTTTCATATTCAACATAGTAATGATAATTATCCAAAGAGACAAAAAAGGGAGATACTCCACATGACACTCCACACGGAACATTTGTTCAGTGATACAGTTCCTACGACATAATGAATGTTGTTGCTTTTTGATAACATTAATGATGTGGTATTTTTAGCTAACACATTATTCATCAATTAATTACCAACACATATTAGCATAAAAAGGATCAATAACTAGATTTTTTTAAAGATTGCTTAAACCCTGAACATATAAGTTTCTGTTCTATAATGTTGCATGATATAAAACTAATGGTATGATGCATTAATTTTTACATTATTTTATATCATGCTACATTCTGAAATAGGACCTTATGTTCTAGACTTTAAGCAGTTTTTGAAATAGATAATAAAATAAGTAGAGAACTTATACTCAGTTACACTGATTTCAATTTTTTTGGAAATGTGTTACAGCAATTAAGCTTATTAAAAATCACTAAACCTAGTTCTGTTAGAACTAATTTTTATAGTAAATTCACTCGCCAGATTCCAATTCCCAATTTCAAACTTCTGAGATATTTTGAATATCTACACTAGATCAGAGAATTAATTTTCTGATCCCAAGACTGATTCATCTTTATTTTTATTCTTTTAATTCACATCTCCTTACTTACTCTTTGTATCCAGTGATCATTGTATCAAATTTCTTTTCCATCAAAAGGCTGCTAGTTGACACTGACAGTATGGTTAGGAAATACAGTAATAGATATTTGTTACTGACTATATTCACAACCACAGTTGCACTGAAGAGCATCTCATCAATTCACAGCATACATCAGTAAATGAAATAAATCTGTATAGAGTCTACGGATCCATGTCAAGGACAGAATATGTATGATTTGCCATATTTGTTACACTCCTTTTTGGATTTGCTTTCTTGTTTGTGTCAGATGAAAAATACAAAAGAGCCAAGTAATTTTTTTGGCAAGAGGGAATTATTTTAAAAAATGAACACAGGTATTCTCTACAGAAAACCTTTATTACCCAGTTGAATTTGTCTATTTTATATCCTTTAATACACTTCTTTTGAATAACCTAAATTTATTAAAATAACAAATTTTCTTGGATGTTTTTAAAGAAATGCTTTTAAAGGACTTCAATCACTGCCATAGTGTACCAATTAAACTCTTGTGGAATTGCAAGCAAGAGAAAAGTTGGAAAGTTTTACTTAAAGCAAAAGAATATGTTTCATTCTCAGAGACTGAAAATGTGGATAAAAACAGAATAGGTTATAAAATTGAAATTAAGTCTTTTTGGGTAATATGCTGAAACTTTGTGCTATTATTATTAGTAATAATAACATTATTATTTTCAATATTAGTTTATATGTCATATTAATTTCCTGTACAGGTTTTATGCAATATCAATATAATCTTTAGCTAAGACATTATATTCATCTATAGTAGTTATAGAAACTTTGTTAATTAGAGTTGAAATTTATTCCCAGTGGAAATTTTCATTGAATATGCAACAAATTGTTATGTTTATTGGCTTTGCAAAATGAAACACTTAGGAACAAGTTGGATACTTCCATAATTCTAGAAGAATAGTTATGAAAATAAAATATTTTCCATTGTGTATATATACCACATTCTTTTCATCCAGTCATCTGTTTTCGGACATTTCAGTTGCTTCTATGCCCTTGCAATTATAAGTAGTGCAATTAAAAATGACAAATTGGATGATTTTATGAAAACATGGATGGACCTAGAAGAATTCATATTAGCAGAAACAAGTCAAAAAGAAAAAGACAGAAACCAAATGGTTTCGCTACTATATGGGACATGGGAAAGATAAAAAGCCATGAAGAAAAGTCAAAACAAGCCAACAACCAAATTTAAGTATACAACTTGAGGGGGGGGGCAGGGTGGCAACGGTCGGGGGGGGAACCCCAGAGATCACAGAGATGTGAATTTATATATAAATAAATTATTTTTAAAATAAAATGTTTTCATCTGATTACTTATAGCACAGCATGGGTAATAATGCTCAGTTATTCCTCTGTCATAATTTTATGATTTGTACAGTGACCTATGACTTTTAAAATTTATGCTTGATCAAGCTCTATCTTGGGAAAATTTGCCACATGCCATCACGTGAACTTAGAAGTGGGTGCCTCAATGACTCACGAGAAAAACAATCAGAGAAAAACAATCAGCAACAGTATAGATACAGAGAAGCATTAGAGATATAATCAAGGTGTTAAAGCTATAGTTTTCCCTCCACCATCAAAAATGCTTTGAATTTTTCCCAACAGGAAAAAATAGCAATACTAAACAGTAAGAAGTCATCCCTATTTGAAAAGATGAACAAGGCAAAAGAAAACTATGCTAAATATTGAGAAGAAACCTTTTTCCAGGTACACCATAGATGAGAAAGAAAAGAAGTAGGATTTATTGGTATGTTTTTCAGAAAAGTTAAAAGGAAAAATAATTGGTAACAATGCATGATAGTTCCTTTAATTAATTTGCCCCACTTAAAAATGTTCCTTTAAATACTTCCATCCTGTCTTTTTAAAACCATGTCTAAATGGAAGATATAATCCTCTTCCTGCCATAGGAGAAATAAATAAACTAATTAATTAAAATAATTATCCTCATATCCCGTAAGGTGCTCCATAAACTAGATTACTGTGGAACAGTTAATTCAGAATAAAGGAGAATATCATCTATTTATAATTACATCAATAGTGCAAAATTGACAAATGAAGCAATTAAAAAAAGCAAACTAAAGGAAGGTAAATAGCATCATTTTTGAATAAAATTAATATAATAGAAAAGATGAGACATTCAAGCAATTTTTGAAAGTCATACAATAGTAACAACTAAGTTGAACTATTAAGAATTATTATAAAATATAGTTACATAGAGACTCTAGAAATAAAATATGTGGCCACAGAAGCAAACAAATAACTCTACATGAATACATGTTAGCAACCTAGATAGAATTTGCACAATATAATTGATTGCTATCAAATGCACCTAGGAAAACATAGAGAAACCCTTTATTTTACAAGTTCAAGAGGGGATTTGAGAGATTAAGCGGGTATACATTGTGAGATTAAAAACTTACCAGAAATAAAGTTTTATGAATGAAAAAAAATGAAAAAAAAAAGGGAGTAATGTTCAAGAGGCAGGTGCTACAATTTGTGTGTGTGTGTGTGTGTGTGTGTGTGTGTGTGTGTGTGTGTGTTAATCACAAAGGCAATGTTCCTTTGCCAAACTAATTATGGCCAGAAGAGCTGGAATTTATGATAAACGAAATTCTCTTCTCATCCCAGGTTCTGAAGATTTTGAGAAATAAAACAAATAAGAGGAATTTTTAAGCCAAGCGAACAGCTTCCTTACTGATAGGGTTTTGGCTTCAAGGTGAGGGTTTGAGTCTTTGGCCAGGCATGCAGATTAATTGAATTCAGGATTTAGATACAACTCTTCATTCAGTTGCAAATTAGGCTGAAGGACACATTTTTACATACATAGGAAAAGGTCAATTTGGAAAGGCAATAGAATTTCCAACTAATTACCAGGAAAAGTTTTAGAAATGAGAAAGTTGCAGTAGGATTTGAGGAAAAACCAAATAGTTTCTGTAGCCTAGCCTGTCCTCAAGAGATTAGAGTGCACAGTCTAGTCCACTACATAGTAATTGACAATTTCAAAGAAATTTAGTTAGTGCCTTGCATCCCATACAACATCCTATCACATCCTCTATACCACACACACACAGAGCATAACAAAATGATAATAATAATAATAATAATACAGAATGAGGACCTGATTATTCTTTGGGAATTAATTTATTTTGAAATCAGATGTCATTCCCCTTAATATTGTCAGTGATAATCTCATGCAATCAAAGCACTTTAATAAGTCAATTCAGTTAATGTCTCTTATATTGCAATTTGTGTTATCTTTTCATAATGCCCAGTTTCAAGGAATAAGTCATGTTTCTGGCCCCATTATATTTGGAAGTCTTTTGGTGAAGTCATCTTCCAGGAGTCAAATCTTCATTTTGTCCTAATTCCAAAAGCAAAATCTGAGAGACCTGTGTGTGCTGCAGTTTCTGTTTAGGTTATAGTGCATGAGTAGTGCATCGTGATGATTTTGAACATTTGCACACTCAGAAGATATTCATCAGAAGAGATGTATCTGGTCAATGAGAAATAGATTAGAGAGTGGGTAGATATTACAGAATAAAACTCCATGTCATCTTGGCTAGATATTCAAGAGACAAAAATGTTATACTGTGGATATTTACAAAGCACACATACACTGTACATACATAAAGATATAGCTACATGCTGTGATATATAGCTTGGATCTCAATTTGTTAACTTCCTCATGGAAGGGTTTCATGTATGAATCAAGTCTATAACATATAAGTTGGCAACGTGATTGTTGAGGATAAATTTGCATCACAATAACATAAGCATACAATTTATTTGGCAGTGGAAAGGACTTACAGACCATTAAGTGTAGATATGGGAGACCAGCATAGCAGTAGCGTTCAGGTTCTAGAACGTCTCTTCCTGCATCTTCTTTTCCAGAAGGGTTGATTCTCTGGACAGACAGAGCCTCCATGGGTA
This sequence comes from Uropsilus gracilis, assembly GCA_004024945.1. Taxonomy (NCBI): domain Eukaryota; kingdom Metazoa; phylum Chordata; class Mammalia; order Eulipotyphla; family Talpidae; genus Uropsilus; species Uropsilus gracilis. The sequence continues at coordinate 37,512 of PVHY01011784.1, read as the reverse complement.
GATGCCAGACCTAGACATCTTGAAGTCCCATCAGCACGAAGACTGTAGCAGATCAGATTGGTTTAATTCAGCTTTTATACTGCTTTTCAAGGTGTATTATCAGCACACCCTATTATTTTGGAGGGGATTGACCTGGAGCAACTACTTCCTGGTTCCATGAGTTTGTTCATCCATGTCCTCATAAACAAGTGGTCACTGCACTTTAATTATGCCTAATTCCTGGTCAATCAGGGTCATTATAACACTGTAATACTGTAACATATAATATCCTTTATATGTTAAGGTTGTACTTAGCAGAAAGACAGATTGTATTTAAAACAAATAATATATTTTTTGGCAAATGCTGAAAACTTTATTTAATTTGCCTTCAAATTTTTGAAAAATGAGAATAGGGTAGAAATAATTTTAGACTTTTTTTTTCAAATTGATGATCACAAAGAAGCTAAATCAATTAAATGTGAATCATCTATTGATATTATTTATTGTGAGATAGCATTGTTAGTGATGAAACACTTATTGTTATGTTTTTGAGGAAAATCATGTCTAGAAAAGTGAAAGAAACTGAATTGGAAGAAAAATTTGGATATTTGTCATATGCTTATGAAAATATAAGTTATGTTTCATTTATTAATAGATGAATAAATTTAATTTCAATAAATATTATAATAAATCAAATGATTCTTAGTATATTTTTTCAACATCTAAGCATGGTTAAAGGTCATATGTCTTCATGTTAAGTGATATATAAGTATGTATTTTCTGTGAGATAGTACAACCATATTGAAAGTTGTCAATTCTTGGTCAAAATAAAATCAGATATGGTTACACTTAGAAAGCTACAAATATTGTGATTCTGAAAACTCAGGAATGCTTTTGCTTGATGACTCTTCTTTATTTTACTTTGTTGAAAATAATGGTATTGCCATCATTTCGAATGGGGATTTCACATCTCTAATTTTTTTTGAATGAATCAATAATTAAATATGTGGTGCCAAGAAGAAAAATGACTATATCCTTATGATCAGGCTTGAGCTAGAAATATGAAAACCCTGTCTTTGAAGCAGCATCACTATTTCCCTCAAGAACAGGTTGCCTAGAGCTTAATGAAGTATAATTGATTCTTCAAAGGATGTACCAGACAAACACCCAAGGATCACATAGCTGAACAGCGCAACTACCCCATAAATATGAACATTCCTGAGACACATAAATCCTAAATTTCCCAGCACCCTAATCCGATTGCTGTATGTCTCCACATTCTTGCTTTCATGCATAATCCCCCATCACCTGCCTCTCTGAAAAGCAAACTTTTCTGAAAGTGATTCTACTGTCCTTGGGATGTGGCATCACTCATTAACAAAATGTTTCCTTTGTGGAAAGAATCATACACTTAAGAGCCTGCCTTTCTGAGTATAAATGATAGGACCAGGATAGGTTAGTGACATTCTTACCTTATATTTGGAAAATATCAGAAAAATTAATATTTTTTCTTTTTTTTTTTTTTCCCTGAGACTAGCCGGCTCTCCTTGCCCCGGGGTACCACAGACTCAAGCAATCCCCAGCCTCAGCTTCCCAGGTAATTGGGATGACAGGCACGCGCCATCACGCCCAGCTATTTTTTTGGAACTAGGTCTCGCTACGGGCCCCAGGTGGGACTCGAACTGCAATCCCTAGCCCCGGTTGCTTCATAGGCTGAGGTTTACAGGCAAGAGCCACCGTGCCTGGCCTCAGAAAAATTAACATTTTTTCTAATAAATAATAGTAAAGCTAACTTTTAAATGGATCTCGAGTATATACAATCTAGGTAGGATAGCAATTTGTTATAATCAGAAACCCCCATCCATCCATCCATCCATCCATCCATCCATCCATCCATCCATCCATCCATCCATCCATTCATCTATCATCTATCTCCAGTATATATATAAATATAAATATATATATATATATTTATATATATATATTGCCAACAGAGTTCAAATGGAGTACACATTTTAATACTTTCCACAAACTGTGTACATTTTAACCTATTTGTTTTAGTTGGATAGATATGACTTTTGTCCTTAATATATTACAAGTTTCAACATGACAACTTTTTGTTGCAAATTTTGTATCTATACTCTGACAGTATTTTAGCGAAAATTTTGGATAGAACACCTTTATATATGATAGCCTAATGCAATTCTTTAAAGAGTCTTCTGACATTGATTGCCTTGACAAATCCTGCATTTGCTCAACCTCTGCTGTTTGATTTTCCAGTAAGAGAAGAAACAAATGCTTTGGCCTTGAGCAGAAATAGTTACAGAGGCTAGTTACAGAGGCTAGACTATAATCAAGAGATAGTGGAAACCAAACAATGATCATGTTACAGATATAAAACCCGCAAAATGAGATCTATAAAAATATTAAGAATAAATATAGTTGTATCATAATATATCTTTGCAAAATTTCTTATAACAAAAATATTAAAAATCTTTTAAGCTACCCCAAATTGTAGATTTAGGTATTCATTTTAAAACGTATTTAGCAAACATCTCCTATATGCCAGGCATTCTTCTGTAAGTTTGGCTATGTAAAGACAGACAAGGTTCTTGCTTTATTAGAGCTGATTTATCAGAGCAATGTATGACAATGAACACGTAAGTAAAGCATGCAATCAGTTTTTGACTAATGTCACAGATTAATAATAATAGTGTGATGATTTATAGCCAAACTAGAGGAGGACAAAGGGTGATAGAAATTTCCAGTAAGACTATATTAATGGTCACACAAGAAAGCAATATTTAAAAGGTGATAAGAGGTAGAACTCTTGAGATAGCTACCATGGGCACAATGCTAAATAACTTGGATCTCTACAACGCTTACATTCACATAATTAATCAGTCATTTTCTAATTTCTGATGGCATTTATAAATATTCAGGAAGAACAAACTATAAGATTAATGGGCAACTACATATATGCTGTCATACTGAAAATACTAATTAAGAAAACTGAAAGTATGAATTTTTTTATTAAAAACATTGTTCCAACAAAGCATAACACCTTAACAAAATACCACATATACAGTGGTAAATTTTCTAGCATATATATTAGGGAAAAATACTATATCAAAAATTAGCAAGGATATAAAAAATAATACTTTATTAAAAATCAAGAAGTAAAAATAAATGTGATAACAGTCTTTTTTAGTCCAATTAACTTGCAGTATCATCTAAATAAAATATAGCAAATAAGAAATTTTAGTGAGATTCAATTTTATGGATAACAAGTCTTTTTGAGATGAAATGTTTACTTATGTGTAAGCACATCTCTACCCAAACTACCCATATTTCAGTTATTTTTTTAAAAGCACTTGTGTCTAGTGGCTTCCATATTAAACAGTATTTCTTGAACATGCTTTATACAAAGAAGGATATGTTTGTCTGTGGAAGTTTGTTTGGGGAAGGTGAAACATAATTACATACGCTAGAAAATACTGTTCGATAAATTCAGATTAGATTCTTTAAGGGAAATGGAGTTTATATTTGTACTAAATATTGACTATATTTCTTTAGGAATGGGAATTAGATTAACTGCACTGATCAAGAGCAACCTTAGCGAGGTTTACAAAAGAGAAAATAGTAAGTTTACAACCCACTTGAACAAAGCATTTTAAATAGAGAAAGTTGTTTGCTATCATAATGGCATTCTACATAATTCCTTAAGATAAATGCCCATATATATTTAATGTATTTATATGTAAAATACAAAATGTGGAAAATTCTCAAATAAAAGGCTACATGTCCATAACAGAAAAATATATTTGAGTTCCACACATGTTGTTGATTAACCTTGAAGAGAAAAAATGAAAATGAATACAAAGAAAGCTTGAGAACAAAGAGAAAATAACAATTTGTCACACTGATAGATATCCATGACTTTTAATAATGGGTTATCTAAATGTCTATGCTATGGGCATTTAGGTCATTTGTAAAGAGCAATTGTTATAAATAATATTAATATGAGCCCTTTCGTACTTATTTCTCAATGCATATTTGTGAGAAAGTAACTGGCAGGGAGATTGCTTTGTACAGAAAATAAAGGATGAAGGGAGAGAGAATGAAAAGGTCATTGACCTGAATAAGGAGACATGCATATTCATTACAAGGATATATGTTCCACTTGCTTCTCTGAAAAGATCAAGGAAAAAAAATAACCAAAATATGGACCTTGGGTGTCAATAAAGTAGATACCAAAAGGGAAAAGAATGTGTTCGAGAAGATGATGATCTGTATTAATCATTAGGCGAAAAGCAATTTCCTCAATGGAATAACACCTCCTACAAAGCAGCATATAAAAGTTACATCCAACAAAATAACAGCAATGAACAAAGACACTGGCATGACTAGATGCTACTGAACTCTCTGGGTGGTTCTTATGTAGTTCAGATGAACCCATGAATGATTCCACCACTTTTGAAAACTGTTCAGCTGAATCTGCTTAGACTCTAAACCTTCTTATCCAGTAATTCCACTCTTAGGAAGATGTCCAAGAGAACTGTGTTATCTGTGTTCACCAAGCGCTAAGTGTATGAACATTTTTCACAGCACATTCAACTGCTGCTTCTAGTTGCCCAAAGTTGGAAACAAGACCAAACCTGAAAACAAGACCAAAACCCATCAACATTAGAAAGGATAATCAAGTTGTGTCATGAACTGTGTTCATACTGTGAAGGAAGATGCAATAATTTAGCAAGAAAAATGAATGAACTATTTTTAGGTGCCAACAACATGGGTGAATTTTAGGAACATAATATGGAACCAAACAAACTAGGTAAAAGGAGTGTGCATTTTACAGATGATTGTTAAAAGGAAAACTAACCCATAATATTAGAAATGACATGAATATTAATTCTTGGGATTATTATCTGCAAAGGGTGCTAGAAGGAGAAAAAAGAAATACCAGATGATTTTACTTATATGTGGAATCTAGAGAAACCAAACAAAAGGACAGGAAAAGAGCAGTTGTACAATTTTACACTCCAGCAGCAGACCTTGCATTCGTTGTTCCATACCCTTTAAGAAAATTGGTGAAGTCAATGTCTTTCATTCAAGATGTTCAGGTTGCTGTGCAGTGATCTGCATTGCTGCCCAGCTTGCATTTCACTGGTGATTAATGAGATTGAGCTTCTAAAAAGTGTGTTTATTAGCTCTGTGTGTTTCTTCCTCTGCGGGGCTTCTCTTGAGAGACTTGCCCATTTTTATTGTAGTATTTGTTTTTCCATTATTGAGTTGTGAAGTTGTAGTTTTTCCTTTATTTAGCTATTTGTTTTATTTCACAGATTTCAAGAAGTGACTGGGTGTTTAGTATTTATTCTTGGATTCACTGACTTCTGGAATTTATATGTTTATCTTTTCTCAAGCAATTTTCTGCTCTGTCTCACTCCTTTCCCTCCTGCCTTTCCCTTCTGGATAAACATTCTACATGTCACACTATTTTATTTTATACTGTCTGTCCCTTAGTCTTTGTTCATACATACATACACACATACCTACATATATATTTGTATATACATATATACAAATATTCATATTTGTATTTATGTATTGCTTTCTCTTCAGATTGTCATTTATATTAGTTGACCAGAAAACTAATGCATTTCATTTTATTTCTTTTTAAGGCTATTTAATGACTTTTAAAAATATTTCAGATATTATGTTTTTAGTTATATAATACTCATTTGATTCTTTATGGTTTCATTTTTATGCTTGTATATATCCTATCTTTTTACTCATTACATGAATATTTATCTTAATCCTTAAGCATGATTGTAGTGGTTGTTATAGAATCCTTTTCTGCTAATTTTAAAACAAGGATGTGTGTCTCCATTAATCATTTTTCTTTTTGAGTATAAATCAACATTTTGTTTCTCCTTGTGATAAGATCCTACCTGTCCTTTGTTCATGAGGAACAGGATGATGTAGTGATGTGTGAGGTGGCTATATTTCCTTTCAAGAAAAATAAGCATTGTAATACAAATGACAACTTTGTCATCACACCTTCAGAGAATAGCTTCTGTTTTTTTCAAGAAAAAGTTGTTTTATTTGAGGATTCTAAGAACATTCTTCTTACAGTGTACCTTTTAAATATATCTTCCTTTTAAAATATAATTACCAACATGCCGTACCATTAAATTCCAATAATCATAGATGAATATTTTCTTGCACAGAATAACATCAAAATCTTTTGAGACCAGCTGACAATCTATCATCCATCTGGCTCACAGAACACACAAACATTCTGTCTCACAAATGCTAGGAATACCATTAGATGGTGCTCCAGCTGGCTTCTCATATTTGCTGTTTTTTTTCATGAAAGTAGATCTCATTTTTTGGGGGGGGGGTTATTATTATCCTCAAATTCTACAGTATTTGCGTGATGTTTTCTCTGAATGAATTTCACCATGCAGAGGGAACTCTGCTGACATATCTCCATTTATCTTAGCACAAAAATACCCTCATGAGAAGACATTTCATTGGAATAAGTGATCTCTGTCTGATAGCCCAGCAACACCTTATTAAACAAAATTGAGAGTATGAGTGCTACATCAACATTCATAATCTAAAACTGAATTGCTTAATTCTCTAAAATGAAAACAACCACTTTCTGATTATAACTCAATTTATTATCAAAAATGCTTTTCTTTAGAAATAGAGGAATTTCTTTATATTTAGTGGTGAGTAAATTGATCACAGCAGCAGTCAACATTTTAACTAAACTTGCTGGAGAGAGGAAGAGAAAAAGCTTATCTAGAAGGATATCTGTCCTCATTGCTTATTCTAAACACATGAACTATTTTAACTATTGGACTCTAAGGTCTTGATTGACCCATCATTTATATTCCATTTCTCACTTCCCACAATCATAACACCAAAAGGACTCTCTAACTTGATTAATCTTTAGAAACCTGTATTCGTTTCATTTTATTTTCTGTAATACTGAACTTGTCAGATAGATGTTTGTTGGATGGAAATGAGGGTATAACGGTAAGTACTTTAGAAATATCAGATTTCTTTTTTTAAGCCTCCTCTTTGAATCTACATTAAATATGTTGTTCTCTGAAGCACCATTTAGAGAAGGGTAGTGTTTTGTTTTTTGGTTTTTTTTTTTTTTGCTTTGTTTTATAATTTAAGAAGCTCAAAGGCCACAGAAATTTAATATCAGAAAAAAATTATTCAATATTTCCCATGCAATTGCTGCAAATTTAGAAATTCATTCTCTTTTGAAACAAAATTCTGTGTTGATGATACCAGTTGATAGAGCCATGTTGCTTGTTGTATAAGGTAAAAGAGATATTAAATCTTAGGTGCTAGTGATATTACAAAGAAACTGTTTCTACACTAGAGAAGTTCTCCCAATGGTATTTCTCAAATTAAATCAACTTCTTTTTAGAATTATCAAGTCCAGTAGCAATGACTCATGAGAACCCAAGTCTCAAAAGTTCACCCTTTAGTACTTACTCTTCACTACATGTTCTTACACATATATCATTTTATAGCCGAACTCACCACATTACTCGAGTGTTCTGAATCGAAAAACAAAAAAACCTAGCTAGCACATTAGTATAGAATTTTTAATATTAGAATATCCCATTGTTATATTCTATTACTTTCTGTATTATACTCTGTTAAGTTCTTATACTAAGAGTATAATTTTATTTTAATTATTCTAGACTAGTTTCTTTGTACAATAACTTAAACTATAATAACTCAGAATTAGTGTAAATTTAACCTGAATAAGTTAAGTTTCCTAAAATTATTTCAGTAAACTATAAATTTTTAAGTGATGAGTTGACAAATTCTTAATTGTCACATTCCCATTATATGAGAGGTTCTTTATCATCCTAGTTTTTAATACATAGCTGGATATGTATTTCCTACTGAAAGCAGAACATTTCAATAAGCAAAGTAATTTTATTAGAGTCATCTATACATTGAAGTAATATCTTTTTTTATAAGCATCTCCATAAACCTTTTTATTCTTAAGTAATTTATTTATACATAAATTTTATATCTTTGTGATATCTGGGGTTCACCCCCCCCGACCACTTCCACCCTACCCCCCCTAAGTTTCTTCATGGCTTTTTGCTTATTTTCCCATGTCCCATATAGTAGCGAAACCATTTGGTTTCTGTCTTTTTCATTTTGACTTGTTTCTGCTAATATGATTTCTTCTATGTCCGTCCATGTTATCATAAAATCTTTCAATTTGTCATTTTTAATTGATGAGTAATATTCCATTGTGTATATATACCACATCTTTTTCATCCAGTCATCTGTTTTGGGACATTTCTGTTGCTTCCTTGTCCTTGCAATTATAAAAAGTGCTGCAATAAACATCCGAGCACAGGTGTCCCTTTGTACCCACACTGAGGTCTCCTTTGGGTAGGTCATATGGTAGTTCCATTTTCATTAATTTGAGGGTCCTCCACACAGCTTTCCATAGAGGTTGGACCAGTTTGCATTCCCACCAGCAGTGTAAGAGTGTCCCCTTCTTGCCACATCCTCGCTAGCACATGTTGTTGCCCGCTTTATGAATGTGGGCCATTCATACTGGTGCAAGGTGATATCTCATTATGGTTTTGATTTGTATTTCCCTTACTGCTATTAGCAGTTATTAACGTTGAGCAATTTTTCATGTGCCTGTTGGCCATTTATATTTCCTCTTTGGAGAAGTTTCTTTTTGGTTTTTCTCCCCAGTTTTTGACTGGACTTCTTGTTTTTCTTTTGTTTCCATGGGTTGCTGGTAAGACCTCTGGCCTGCAGGGCTGGAACAGTGAGGTAGGGAAAAGAAACCACATTTTCCGGACCCCAAGAGCACTTGGACAGGCACAGAGGGAAATCTAGAAACCTTTCTTTAGTGAGCTTTGGATTTTAAAAATTAATACAGCACATGCGCAGCTTCAGAATTCCACTTACTAATCATGACACATTAAGGACATAAAGTATATTGCACCATTCTTAATGTTCTTTGCAATGATTGTATGAATCAATGATTATTATCCTTACCTTCAGATGAGGAAATCAAGGAACAAAATGATTAAGTAAATCACCCAATGTAATTAAGCAAACACCCCATGTAATTAAGTGGGTTTTCAAGTATCATAATTCAAGCAGTCTGGCTCCCAACCAGATTAAATGAATGCTAATTAAATGATACACGTTTATTTTTAAATTAGGCACATATGGCATGGTTTTATTTCCATATTATAATCAGTGAGTCTAATTGAATAGATTCATATTCACAACAAAGATAAAGATAAAGCTGTAAATGTATACAATGCACACAGACTTACAGTATATAGAAATAGAAATGGAGAAAAAAAGGCACCACTAGGCCTGGTATTTGTTTTTGGTGAACTACGATCATTCTTCAATTATGTTTCCCAACAGAAATAAATAATACCAATTAAAAAAGCATCAGGTTCTTTTATTAATGACCAAGTATAAAGGCAGCATGTGCAATTTGATTCTTTAACTACATTCCACAAGAACACATGCATTTTTGTTTATATTAGAATAACATTGTGATAAATAATGATAGCTGTGGATCTTTGCATCTTCACATTTTTAATCAAATCTTAATGTGAATTTTTATCGTGAATACTTTTTCAGTTGGAAATGTAAGGCTTGCCTATCATTTGTTAAAACAAATAAAGGACCTAGAGGAAACAATATTGTTCTTACCACCTAAGAAGAACTTAGGTGGTAAAAGTGGACATCTCTTTTAATATTATATATTTTTTGCAAAGACAAAAGTAGCTGAAATTTGATCACAATCATTAATAAATTGCATGCAACAATATGCAAGCAACTTTAAGCAAGTAGCAATCTCAATATCCATTCACTGAACCATCAATAAAGCAAAACTTTGTGTTTTCATTCTTAGACTATTGTAAATGGTGCTTCAACAAATGTAGGAGGGCATAAATTCCTTCAAATGATAGTCTTTATTTTTTTTTTTGATAGATACCTCAGAGTGGAATTTCTGAGTCATATGGCAGATTAATTTTTCATATTTCTAGAAATCTCCATACTGTTTTCTTCGGGACTGGACCAGTCAATATTCCCACCAAAGTATATTAGGATTCCCTGCCAACTCTTCTTGTTTTCAGATTTTTTGCTATAGGCCATTATTATAAGTGTGGGATGATACCTCACTGAAGTTTTCACTTGCATTTCCCTGACAATCGGTGATAATAGGCATTTTCTTCAGGTGCCAGTTATTCCTTCCTTGAAGAATGGCTTATTTAGCTCTACAGTTCATTTTTTGATTGGGTAATTTGCTTTTTTTTATTATTAAATATGTGTCTTCCTTGCAGATCTGGGGTATCAGTCCCTTATGAGATATATGTTGTGTAAATATTTACATGACAACTTAGGGTGTATTTTTGTTTTAGTGATAGTTTCTTTCAATGTGCAGAAATTTTTTGGTTTGACATAGTTCCAGTTGTTCATATTATCTTGTTAGAAATGAATTCTTACCAACATCCCTGAAGACTAAGTTGTAGAATCTTTGCCTGTGTTTTCTTCCAGGTCCTTTATTGTTCTGAATCTTACATCCAAGGTATTTGTCCCCTTTGAGTTAATTTTTTATGTATGGTTTGACATAGCACTCAACACTCATTATTTTTGTAATAACTACCCAGTCCAGTTTTCTCAACACCATTTGTTGGAGCAAATTTCCTTTCTCTAATGCATACTCATGGAGTATGGTCATAGATGAACTGACAGTCATATTCATTTATGGTCACAGATGAACTGACCATAAAAGGACAGTTGATGCAGCTTTGGCAGGGCTATGCTAACTTGTCATCAGCCAGTGCTGTTCATCAGAGGTATGTATTTATCAGATGTTTCTCAGTTGTGAAGTGTGAGTGCGCAAGTGTATTTCTGATGTTTGACAAAAGGTAAAAAGGATTTTCATTAACTTCAGGGGTTCCTGTAGCCAGTTGTTCCTGCATCTCCAGCTGACAGACACTCAGAAACTTGGTGACATTGTATTTCTAATGTTACCTCTGCAGATACACCGCTACCTGCATCTTGCCTGTGCATCCTTGGGAATCTGTTATAACCTCTTTCTTCGTGTTTTGCCACCAGTATAAGTGTAATTGTACTACCAACATTATGAGGCTGATGTGATGAAGTAATAAATCCAAAAACTTAGGGATAGAGCTTGACATATGGTAAGCACTCAATAAATACAAGCTATTGTGTTTGAGATGAATCTAATGCTATGACTAGAAAAGATCAGAAAAAGAATTTAGGTCTTATGTGTACTCTGGTAATATTATTAAAAATGAGCAATGGGGATACTTTTCCAATTATAAATAGATTTGCAACTATGACTCAATAACAACCTGTCAGTGACTTCATTCTAAATAAAAACAGACTGCATTACCTCTAAGAGCAAAGCAGATTTGATATGCCTAGTTTCTAACCAGAACACACCAAGTTAAATGTGATCTTGTGCACTTAAATTTTACTGTAAAATTCAATCCCAAGGTTGCATGTTAATTTAATTAAGATCATGACAGTGTAAACGGGCATCTCCCACATATAGTGCTCCAACTACAATGTCTGTTGGGACAGTTTTCCATTCATTTGTGTAGTATCACTCTTAGTTATTCTCAAAATTAAATCAGTTTATATTCTAATCTTACTCCTCACAGAACATGAATGCTATAGAAAAAGTTAATTACAAAAGAAAAAAAAACAAAGCATTGAAATAATATGAAAGTAATGATATAACATATTTGGAGAAATAGCTATTTTAACTTTAACATCCTTGGGAAAATTGCAAAGCAGAAAACTGACACACTCAAGAGTAAACTGGTGTCCTTTGAATACTCTCCTTTGGCCATGGAGGAGTTGATAGTCAAAGGAATCAACAAAAATCATATGACTACATAAGATAGAATTAAGATGAACACTTTGAGTAGTTCATTAAAACTGTCCCTGGAGAAATTATTCATCTGATCAGCTAAAGGAGTACCAGCCCTCCAGTCTGAAATGTCCACATCACAGCTCATCAGAAGACATAGACACAAGCAGTGACCTAAGTGAAATTACTGGGACCCTGAAGAAGCATGTTGTCTGACACCATAACCTGGAAACTTGATGACAGCTGTGTTGCTCTATATCAGTTTTCTCATAAAAGTAATTAATTTTCACATGGATCATGCAGAATCTGTGACAAAATCAATGTTATTAATTATTCACTGAGTGGTACAAAGGTGAATTACATGAAACTAGCAAGTCAGATATGTTTATCATCAGACAACACCAGTAAATAAATCAATTTTCATAATTAAATGTTATCTTGTATATATAGCCGAATATGAAGCAGTGTGACATGTAAAAATATTGTAACCTGATAGCAAAAGGAGCAGACCTCAGATTCTATTAAACAGTTTTCTGAGGAGGGAATGACTTCCCTTCACATTTTCCTATTTTCAGAGGTCCCACAGTTAAACTTCGCGAAGTAACAATTTTCAGATGTCAGTTCTGATGGTCTATCTTTTTGTTGGTGAATTTATTGTAGATCAACACCAAGAGTATAAGTATAATGAGAACCAACATAATGAATTTCCTGTCTTATACAAAGTCTTGCCTCTGCTAATTGGATACATCTATGTGTATTCACACATATGCTTTGACCTCCCAAAGATCCCTAGCTGTGTCACAAATTGATGTTGTCTAAACATCTTATGCATAGGGCATTACCTGGGGCCATGCGGGACTTAGTACCTGCTTTCTGCTTTGTATTGAACCTGGGGGAGTGTACCTTCAAGTCTGAGCCCCACCCCAACACCGATGTGTATAGATGTCTCTTGAAGACCACACAGGTTTATAATCTCCATTTCAGCTTAAACCTCTCCAAAATATCACCCTCAAAGTGGGACCCACATTTCTATTATTTCATTTAAATATATAAGGTTTACATATTTATTTTTATAGAGAAGATTATTTTATTTCTTATAATAATTCCAAATGAAGATTCTTCATCATGATGATCCCATTGAATTAAATAAGGGTTAGGAAGACAGGAGGCTTTACATATTTTCCCAACTGAACTCTCAGTCCTGGTGATTTAAACAAAATGCCAGAAGCAGGATACCCCCATTTCTTATATGTGGCCATGAACATTGAGTCTGCCTATAGACATGCCTCTTCACACTCATAGATGTGGAACATTTAGGAGCATCTGCTTTAAAATGTGGAAAATAGGTATTAAGTTATGTACATTTGCATGTGTGTGATAACATGCCTAAACATGACCTTCAGATAAATTTCACTGGAGACTAGTCTTCCTATGTAGGAATTTCATGTTTGATCAGAAAGTTTATAATTGTTGATTTATATCTATACCTATATTTATAGCTATATCTGTATATCTGTTTCTATATCTAAACTTCTATATCTGTATCTATGTGGCTATCTTTATTTATTTAAATAACTATAGGGAAATGGAAGGAAACACAAAAAGTCATACATTTCATCTCAAGAGAAAAGTGACTGAATACTCAAATGTGACTCAAAGATGAAGAAATGGGAAGTAATATTCAATATAAACATCCTTCAAGTTTCCTTTTATCTAATATCATGTGCACTTATTACAAGGCCTTAGAAAAAAAGATTTTGTACTTATGAATAAGAAAAATTAACATATGTGAATTTAGAGCATATTATGCTTAATAAAAAGTCAGACAAACAGCCTGTGATTCCACTCATATGCAGTCCACATGGAAACAAAAGTAATCCTTTAGACTATAAAGCCAAATTATTGGTTACAATAAGAGTTGAGGGAAAGAGACGGGCAAACTGTGAAAAAGGGATCAATTTCATGGTGAAGAATGGAACTGGACCTATAGTGGGGAACAGTATGGAATGGAAAGATAGTCATTCATAATGTTGTAGCCCTAAACCTGTATGTTCCACACCAGTGTTACTTCAGGAAACGCCTTTTATTAACGCCTTTTTCATCTGGCACATCACATGAAAAACACATTCATTGTTGGCCATGGTAGGATGGGGAATCAAGGCTCTTTTTCTATGTTTTAGAGACCTCCCTGGACACAGACATCCAAGACCTGTTTCCAGCAGTAGTGACAGCACAGATGCCTGTCGGGACATCATCACTCAGGGTTAAACGCCCTGACCATGTAGCAGTGCCTTAGCAGTGACTCCAGACATGGAACACCATAGTGGCAGAGCTGGAAAAATTGAGATTTGTGGCCAGATGCCCACAGATTTTAAAGTAAGACGTGAAGTGCTTCCAAGAATTTCCGGGGTTTACTTGACATGTGTCGATGGAGGCTATGATCCTCATTAAGTGGGTGAAAGCAGAACAAAGCAAATGTGTATTGGTGGTTATGATGATCAATACAGCTTTGCATGTAGTTTGATATATTCTGGTCCTACTTTGTCTTCCTCATCATTTAGGAATTGGAGAGCCACCACTGGAATAGAATTATTCTGTGTGCATGTACGTGTTGCATGTACATGTGTGTGCCAGTTTCTGCGTATAGTGTACACAACTTTCATGATATTTGCCTATAGAAATAGTAATATAGTTTTGTTTATATATGTTGTCAATTTGCCTGAAGAGGTATTGCTTGAATTTAAGAATAACTGCCATGGAGTTAATATTAAAATGTTTTTTATTTGAATGGATTAGAAAACAAGATAAAACCTATTTACCTCACAAATGGTGCACTATATATTTCAAACGTTTCCAAATTTTCTCTTTCATGGTAACCTTCAGTATTTCATTTTTTTTCTAAAGAAATTAAATGTCAATAAATGCCAAACACATAATTTATAGTAGTGAAGTCCAACAATGTAGTAAGTATAGTTTCCTTAACAATATACCATCCATCAAAAGAGAACAAATTCTCAGACTTTCAAATAAGATTGAATACTGTCTTCTTGTCTACATTTTAATCTCACATTTATTGCCTTTAATTCTAGTCATCAGTATAACTCCAGTTTTACAAATGTAACAAACTTTATAAAGGGTCTCTCTGTTCAAACTATGAGCTGTCTTCAGCTTGTAGGTTTTCAGTTTTCTATAGATTCCACTGCATTGTTCTTAAAAATTTGAAGTAGCTTGCTACTTAAAACAATCCATTAAAATTTTAAAATGCCATTTATTTTAAGCTCTGCTATCCAAAACAGGTTTTAAGTCTGGTTTGCAAAAAGCTGACATAAGTGAAAAGTCATTGATAAAAATCGGAGTAAATATCTAGTAATTCAAGATGTATGAGATACATGTTATAATGTTTACCAAGTAAAGCAAGCACTGTTGATAATAAAACTTGCCACTTGAGACAAAAAGTAAGTAGAACTTGATGTTATAAAATTAAATGAAGTGTTGAATAAAATATTTTCTTATGTATAGTTCTAGGC
Source organism: Uropsilus gracilis (assembly GCA_004024945.1). NCBI lineage: Eukaryota > Metazoa > Chordata > Mammalia > Eulipotyphla > Talpidae > Uropsilus > Uropsilus gracilis. The sequence continues at coordinate 22,062 of PVHY01011784.1, read as the reverse complement.
TAACATCTACAAGACATTCCTAAGTATAAAACAAATGTTCCTTTTGTCAGAAGACATTTATATATTAACTCCAGCTGTTTAGACACTAAGGATAATAAAAACAAGATCAAGAAATATAGTTGTACTATTGCATAAAAGAAACTATTTTAGAATATTTTCTTTATATAGATTGCATCAGCACAAAACAAAATCATATTAATGATTTTCTGTTTATATATAACATAATGAGAAAGTTAATTAAAAATACCAATAAATGAAATTTCATTGCAATCAAAAAGCTGTTGTTTTGTTCACTTACAAGCAGGTGAACTATCAAAAAAAATGAAATGAAAAACAATTTAAATATTTCATGAACACAAATTAATTTCTGCATGCATTATTTTCTCTACTAGTCTACTTATTTTCCTAAGGTATAACCAAATGATGAAAACTTCATCACTTTATTATAGCAATTTTTATATAATGCAACATGAAATCAAACATGAATAAAATCATAAATATATAGAAGGTTTCAAAATGTTAAAGATCAATGGTAGCAACAGGAGTTCAGATCATGTATTTTTTTTTCCTGTACAATCATTCTTTTTTTGTTTACTTATCTGAAAAATAAGTAATTATTTACTTTTAATAAAAAGTAATTATTTACTTTTAAGTAAACCTTAATTTTTACTAGTAGGTGGTAAAGTTAATTATATTTAAAATCAAAGTAAAGGCAATTAAATGTAAAAGAAACAATTGAGATCTGAAGTACCAGGTTATTTGTATATTTATAGTCTCACAGAAAAAATTTTGAAAATAAAAAAAGCAAACATAATTACCTGTTGATTGTCTTCTCAGTCATGATTATACTCTGTTGTAAAAGAAATAACCAACTCAATTCACCCTAGTTTTATGTTGAGGTTTACACAAAATATCCTAAAATATCTACCAGAGAAATAAAGCAATGAGAAACATTTCATTTTTTAATGCAAAAATCTTATATGGATAGAGAGAAGACCCTGTCTTCATATAAATGGACATATAGGAAAAAAATAAATATTGAAGACTGCTTCTAATTTAAACAAGTATCTTTGCAAGTTTTATTTGCAGAGGGCGTATGGGGGGGGAAGAAGTGCATCCATTTGTATCCATAACTAATTATTTTAGAAATATTACATAAAATCATTCTGTGAGAGAGAAACTGTGTTCCCAAAACTCAGGAATCATCCTTATTTCCTCTTCTTATTTCAAGTCTCACATTCAATTAAACAATATTATCTTACTGATTTCAAAATACATACAGAATGTAGCCTCTCTGAGTTATATTCATGTCCCAAGCCACAGTTATCTTTTACCCAGATTGCTACTACAGCTGATAACTGATCTGCCTCTTCCTCATATTGCCTCATCGAGGAGCTATGTACTGTTAACGAGGCAAAGTGATGTTAAACCTAAATTAGATCATGATACTAAGCTAAAAACTGACAGTGACTCCCCCGTTCACCCCTAGGCACTGCCATGGCATACCAGGACCTGCACACTGATCCTGGGTTCCTTCTCCTGGTCTCCAATCACATGCTCATTCCCATACTCCAAATACTGATGTCCCTGGAGTTTCCAGAACATGCCATGCATAGTCCTACTCTGCATCACTGCACTGATAGTTCCCTCTGGAGAGAAAACTGTTTCTCCATGTACCATCATGGATAAGTCTTTCTCTTAATTTTTGACATTCTTTGGAGGATAGATATGAAGGTACATGGGCAATAGGGTGAAGGAAGAACCCCCGGGGAATGCAATGATGTAATATATAGATTTTCATATATGCAACTTATATGTATATATGCAATATATATCACATATGTAATATATGTATATACCTGTGTAATAGATATTATAAACATATGTAAACAACAAAATGAGTAATTGAAATAATAAAAAAAGAAAAGAAAGTCAGATTCTATTACGATTTGCATTGTGTCTTACCCAAACTATATTCTTCCCTCAGGTCTTGGCTATACTTCCTTCTTATGAAGGAAGAAATATCTTTTTGTTTTGGTCCTTGACATGGTGTATAACTTCTCAGTAAATAAATGGTGAATGAATGAATGAATGAACATTGGATTAATTAGTCCCTAGTTATCTTGTGATACCTAGCAATAACAATATAAGATGGTTGACAAAATGTCAAAAATGTTTTGTGTTATAGGTCAAGTTTTCATTTTATAATGAATCTCCATATAAAGCTCTTTGTCCCTGAGTTGTTAATCCTGCTGAAATACAATTGCAGAAATTGGAACAAATTGGGCTGAGAAACTGATATTAAATGGGCACTTAATATATATTAGCAGCCCTAATGCTAATAAACAATGGTATAATAAAAATGGATAGTAGTTTTGATAGAAACAAGTCTATTAGTAAAACACAATACACTAGCAAACTGCTTTCTCAACTGCTAATGAAAAAACAAGTGGTTAATTACAAAGTGAAGGCTACTGAACTGCAGTTTCCAGTGAGGCATTTCTGCAGGTGATTGCTACCATCCCAGAACCTGTAAAAGCTCTACACAATCTGTAAAGAACATGCCAAATGCATCCTCCTTACTTTTATTGAGTATGAAATTGTTCATCAGTTAAAATAAACATTACACTCAGCAGCAACAAATTTATTTTTATAGGTTTTTCTCATGCAAGAACTTCCGTGCTTACTCAGCATCCAAAAGACCAAAGTTCTTTCTTTCCCTCCTCCCTTCTCTGTATATTGACCAGTAGTTCAAGCCATGCAGAATGAGTGTATGTTTCCAAAACTACTTTGAGAATTCTTAAACTGGGATCATGTTTTCCTGTGACCAAACATATTAAATACAAATGTCTAGAAGTTCTCAGGAGAGCAACTTTATAAGATAAATGTTTGTAATCTCAGTTTTCTAGGTCTAACTTTGCATTTGTAGCCAGGGACACTAAACTTCTTTCTCTTCCTCTACAAAAAAATGGATCATCATGAAGGATTCTTCTTCACTCCTTTCCAAATATTTTTGAATACCAGATCCATGCCCACTTAGTACACAGCACACTGTAGTGAGAATTCATGAACATGTTTTCCATGATGCGTTTCCACATGCCCTACATTAGAAGACCAAACTTAAAATGCATTATGTCCAAATGAGAGAAGACAGTATCTACCATCATTTAGACAGTAATAATTATTCAAACAATATGTATCTATATAAAATACAGTCAAAAGGTTACCTAATTTCTTAAGGGAGATTGCTATGTGATTATAACATGATCTGGAGAATAATTAATATGATCCATAGATGTAACTTCTCAAAATCTCATAAAATAATATTAGAAAATACATTTTCTATAATAGATGGGTCACAGATACTGGCCTAAATCCTGAAAAATAGTCACTAATAATCTGATATCTCTTGAATGAAGGACTATGACTTTTACTCATTTCTGGGTTGTCTCTTTGGTTAAAACCCCATATAAAACAATAACTTACCACTTTCATATGCCAGGTGTGGAACGTGAGGCAAAAGTTGCCAAATATCATTGACATGGACTCAGATATTCTGAGAAGTCAGCTCTTAACCATAGTACCAAGCACCAGTTACTTTCAGGTAGATTTTCTGTATTACCACAAAGGAAAAAAAAAAAAAAAAAAAGAAAGATCTATGTTCATAATGCAACATAAACATCAATGTGTTATAAATCACTATGTGATATAAAGTAACAATTGTTTTGTATTCAATCTAAGTTTGTATACATTCAAACTGAAATTATAATTCAGTTTATAATAAATATATGTATATTAAAGATAACCAGAAACCTAATAATAAACTTCCTTTATTTTGGAAGATATAAAATGTTCATTGCAGCAAAAATTGCTCTGATAAATATGTTCATAACATAGTGCAAACTCAACTCAATGCATGGCATTTATCCTCGATATTCATTACCTGCATATCCTGTGAGTCTAACTTTCTTCATTTAAGAAATAAAGACCAATGCACTAAAGAAGTATTTTATTTCCTAAAAGTAATATCCTGGAAAATTCCTATGGAGGATTTAATTAGATAAGATGTCTTCAAGTGAGTAATTGGTTCACTCACCAGATGATTTCTGAAATGTTTCTCTGAAGATAGACCTATTATATTTTCACCTTCAGGTAGAGGGATAACATGTCTTATTAAGGTCTCTGATGAAAGTGTTCTGCTTCTATAGGCATGGGGACAAATAGATAGCTCATTAAATAAAGTGGATCCTCTTCATTGGTTGTTCAGGAAAGGAGTTTATACATAGTTATTATGCCTTTGCAGAAAATGTTTCATTTATATTGTGAAAACAGGGAAATTTGAATATATGAGTCATTATACTATGTAGAGATAAAAAATTTAAGCAGTTATTAATGAGAAAATATCAGATGACTTGTGGAAATCGAGTGAATAAGTAACATTAGTTATACAACATGAAAGTGAATTTCACATTTGTTTTTTAATAGGACCATGTTCTCTTCCTATAAATAAATGCTGTTAAGGTATCTAATTGAGAATTTGACAAACCTAACATTTATGGTTCAGCGTAGAAATGAATCCATGCATTCCTATTTTAATTCATATAATTTATAAAATTGTAACACTATAGGATTTAAGAAAACTAAATTTCCATAAATATCAATGCCAAGAATAAAAACTGTCAAGTTGCTATTTAATTAGTTATCTATATGATGTCACTCCAACATATATGCTGATGACATCTCCATGATGTCTTAGAGAAATTGCAAATGTTTGTGTACATGTAAAAATCATATTTCTGTACAACAAGAAAAAAGCAATATATTCAGTTTATAACATCCATAAGTTAGTTTAGAAGCAGGATAAATTTCAGATATTTCTTTTTTTTTTTTTTTTTGCAATTTTCGCAATAAACATGTGATAATGAAAGATACATGGACTTAGGAAGAGGAAGAACAGAGACTATGCGAACTGATTAAGAGGACTTGAGGATCATTTATATGAAACAGTGATGAAAATAACACATTAATGTGGTCAGCAGAGGTATAAATGATCTGTTTTGCTGACTACAACTGAGGAAGAACTGGACGGGCAGCTGCAAGCTTAGTACTGTGAACAGGATCATGACTTGATTCACACCTCTGAGGAGGGAGTCCCATTTGATTACTGGGGGTCACCATCATTGCATTCTGACAACAGGCACAAAGGCCCTTTAAGAAGGTAGAGGCCAGGCACGGTGGCTCGTGCCTGTAAGCTTCAGCCTATGAAGCGTTCGGGGCTAGGGATCCCAGTTCGAGTCCAGCCTGGGGCACGTAGTGAGACCCGTTCCAAAAAAATAGCTGGGCGTGGTGGCACGTGCTTGTAATCCCAGCTACCTGGGATGCTGAGGCTGGGGAGTACTTGAGTCTGTGGTACCCCGGGCAACATGAGCCTGAGGTTCTGCAGGCAAAAATAGCGAGACCTAGTCTAAAAAAAAATAAAATAAAATAAAAGGCAGAAATCTGGACACTTTTCAGATGTGGATGTGATTACAGGATTGCGTACTTACAAGATAAAAGGGAGGAATTCAAGGCTAGTATGGGCAGGCAGATGATCAAAATTTCACCGGTTGGGAGAAGATGGACAAAGTGTTTAATGCTCATAAAGAAAAAGTTGGTGTTACTGGGACATCTAAGAACTTAGCCACATTCTTTAGATTTATTATTTCTTTTTTTTTTTTTACATCTCTTCCCCCCCTCCAAACTAAATGCAGATAAATGATGTTAGATAGTCCTTTCTTAACTCTGTATCTACTCATAGATGAAATATGACACATTTAAAAAAAACGCTGATGATAACAGATATATTTATACTTTATTCGGGGGAATTTATTTGTTATAATGTTCTAAATAAATGTTCCATGCAGTCAATTCTGGCTTCGATAGTGGCACTTTGGCACCCTTGGAGACAGTTCTCTAAAAGATGCAAATTCCCATTGCGAAATTGTAGCTGAACATTTTGACTAGTACTTAAAGTCTTACAAACCCAGATTGAGTTTACAATACCAGTAACAGTGACCACTGAGGAATGAGTCATCTAGACCCATACTCACGTTCATCAGTGTGTGCCCTGGAAAACTGCACTTCAACTTATGTGAAAAACAATCTGGCAAGATTTGAAGTGATGAAATCTTTGTAATAGGGAAACAGAGACACAAATTTAAGGTAAACACTTATAAAAAAGTTATAGTTAATGACGCAAACCCATATCACCCAAAAGGCACATACGACTTGACTCCAATCCCAAAAGCAATATGGATGTTATTGATAAATCACAGGATCCTCAAATATAAAATAAAGGGTCGATGACTTCCTCATAGTCTGACACTAGAATTCTGCTGAACACATTTGAAGTCTCTTTAATGAAAACTGAAAGTAATTAAATAATATTTGTTGATTACAAACCACTTTTTACCACTATACTAATGGTTTCCCTCCACCTCACATGAGATGCTTTAAGTTAAAAGATGATTGGGATGGAAACAAGATTTTCTTGATCTCAAAAGTGACTGAAGAAATTGTGCTCATATTCAAGTATAAGGTTAGCAGAAAACTCAAAGCAAATTCTGTTGTACCACAGAGTGGACTCCAAAGAAAATATGTTGAATTAACCAAGTAAAAGCTTGTATAGGTGTGTGTCTGCTGGAAGCAGAGATCTAGTCCATTTTTCATGCTAATCAGGTTCAGTATGAGTACAAGTTGTAGGAAGGGTATGGATTCAACTTAGCTGAAGAAAGTTCAAGTATTCTGAACTGGGGTTATCTTCAAGAAAAGAGGAACAAACTGTTGTTACGAGTGGTGTAAACAGGAGATGTTCTGATGAATGCAGGTAAATCTCAAGCACAGTCAAATCTAGAGGCTCACTGTGGCTTAAGTGGGAAATAGGGAAGGAAGTCACTAAAACTAAAGGAAAGAGAACTTAGGCAAAGAGTTGACAATGGGATAAATAAATAAGTAAAACTAACATGGGTTTTGGGCAACCACCAGAAGCAGGCATATCCAGGTGTCCCCACATATTGTGAGACTGTCACATATAATAACAAAAAGAAAACAAGTAACAAGTCATATCATCATTGAAAATTAACCAACGACAGCTTAACAAAATTGTACTTGCTGAAAATTTATTCACATAAAGCACACCTAATCCAGTTCCTTTTGTCTGTATCAGCATCCTTCCCCAAAATTCCCCTTGGGCATTAAATTTAAGTACCTCTTAAGTCTGGATACCACAGACTGTTTCTCCAAAATTCCAAAAAATAGAAGTTGTGACATCAAAACTTTACATGTATGGAATTTTTTTTTTTTTTTTGAGACTAGCTATTTGAGGACTCAAGCAATCCACAGCCTCAGCTTCCCAGGTAGCTGGGAATAACAGGTGCACACCACCACACCCAGCTATTTTATGGGACTAGGTCTCACTGTGTTGCGCTGTGTGGAACTTGAACCGCAATACCTAGGCCCAGCCACATCATAGACTGAAGCTTACAGCCACAAGCCACGGTGCCCAGCTGCATGTACGGAAATTTTGACATAGGGATAATGTCAAGAACTAAACAGTTGGCTTCCATGACATAATCCCTCCAGGCTAAGAAAAGTGATACTTTAGAGACTTCAAAACTGATTTCTCTCCTTTTTTCTAAAATACTCTGTCTCCCAAGCACCTATTTCTACCCTTCTTTTATCCTGAACTTTGTGCTTTCCAAGATTAAGACTATTTTGTGTGCAAATCTCTAGTACCTACCCATTCTTAGCTGCTGTAGAAATTATTCATTGTCTTCATTATCTATTCTTAATACTTGTCATTGATATGGCATATCATTACAGAAAGGGGCAAATGGTGTCACCTACAACTACCACCTTTCACTTCTCCTGGAAGAAGTGTTGATCTTGTTCCCTATGGTAAAAATATCAAAATAAGAGGCACAGAATAGAAATACATGGTACAAGTAAACCACAAAAATGAAAAGGGAATGTTTTACTCAGTTTCACTTTATGTGTCTTTTGTGAGGACACTTACCATTCTTGTTTAGACCAAAGTTTAGACGAAAAAAAATTATATATGTACTTTGTGGCAATTATAGCTAAAGGGAAACTGCATAGAAAATATGCAACACTATGAAAAATGGAAGATGCATGTGTTTTATTATATTTAAAAGTTTTAATCATGGTAAAAAAAAAAAAACTCTCGATTCACCTACCCCAAGAATAGTTACTGAATTATGCATTTGTATAACATGTTTCCTTGATAGTAATGTTATTTACGAAGTTTCTCATGCTGATTTTTGTAAACAAAAGATCTTTTATAAAGTATTTTTCTTTCCATATAGCCAAACTCCCCAAACGCAGACAGTATATTTAGACTGAGGGTTTAATCTGTTTGAAGTAGAAAAACAATACTATTTTCATCCAGTTCTTAATATAAGCTGCTTTTTATTTCATTTAATTCACAGACTGTTTTATTTTTAATGAATTTTTTTATTTTCCAATGTTTCATTTTATCAATCATGGAACTTATGTTTATTTTTCAGAGAAAATACTCTTCATCCAGATATATTTAATTTGCCTAGAATCAATCTAAGCAAAAAGAAAAAAAAATAAGTCTGATAATATTTAGAAGTAGATAAACTTCCCTCCATTTTATAGAAGACCTGCATACCTTAGTCTGATAAGCAGTAATGAGGAGCATATTCTTGTCAGCTTTTTTGGGCATGTCTGTAATGACTTTCAGAAACAAACTCAAAGCTGACTCTGTGGTATTTATGGAGTGCATCATTTGGATGCAATTTTTCTAGTACATCTTCTAGAAACTTGATGAGTTATTTTGTATATAGGATCTTAATAGCAAAAGAATATTTAAAATCTATAGTTTTCCTTAAATATCCTTTTTAAATGCTATATTAAGGTATTCTTTTTCTTACCAGTCATTAAAGGTAACATTGATAGGAAAATATAAGCAGATGTTTATTATTTAAAAAGTCAATAAAAATGAAATACCTCTGAGACATAAACCTCAAATATAAAAAGAGACTGAAGAACGAGAGGCAGTGTCTTCATTTTCCTTGAATTTTAGTCCCCTGAATTTTCCTATTAATTTGATAGAATAGCAGAGAAATTTTCCCTACAAAATTAAGTGGTCACTAATGGTTCTGTGGTGTTTAAATTCTAAGTGTTTCATCAAGTAAATTGTGAAATATTTCTTCACAGATCTACATTGCTTGAAAAAGAAATGAAAGCTAATAAATTGAGGACACTGACTGAGGCACAAAAGATGGATAAAAAGATTTCAAATACCCCAAACCTGGTTTTATTGACATATATGGTGGGTGTCCTCTTTTTCCAAGTGGGTATCTGTTTTTCTTTGGGAGAGGTCAGATACACTTACTTTCCTTTGCAACAACAAATATAGGGACACATGTGATGGTTTAGGCAAAATTGCTAAGAAACCAGGTCTTAAGTGTTCCATCTTAGAAAGAAATAATAATTATGTAACTAAGTCAACACTAAGTCAGTAAAAATACTAAAAACTAAGAGCATATTTAATCAAACTATACACTTAAAATGTTTGAAGTTATGTGTAATTTACATCACAACTTAAAATATATTGAAAACATAGAACTCAGATCTTTGCCAACAGGCAGTACAATGTCATCATGGTAGATTATTTACCACAAATTCATTAACATGGGTTAAATTAACAAAATACTACACATGACTACAGGCAAAGTTTATAGATGTCATGAAACTAATATATATATATATATATATATATAAGTTTGAGAGCAGTTGGAATTAGCATTAAGGGAAATCAATAATATGTGATGATTGTAAATGTTATAACAAATTACTTGGCAGTGTTTCCATTAATATTGTCATTTTATTTGTAGTATAATTTGAAGTCTGGAGTAGTAATACCTCCATTCTGTCTTCTGTTTGTCAAGATGGTTTTGGCTATTTGGTGTCTTTTGTTGTTCCATATGAATTTCAGTATTTTTTGTTCTATCTCTTTAGAATATGTCATTGGGATCTTTATTAGAATTGCACTGAATCTGTAGATTGCCTTTAGTAGTATAGCTATTTTGATAATGTTGATTCATCCAATCCACGAACAGGGAATGTCTTTCCATTTTAAAACTGTATTACAAAGCCATAATAATTAAAACAGTATGTTACTGGTACAAAAATAGACACACAGATCAATGAATCAGATTCGAGTATCCAGAAATAAAACCACACATATATGGTCAACTAATCTTTGACAATGGGGCCAAAAAATATACTAGAATAAGGACAGACTCTTCAGTAAATGGTGCTGGGAAAAGTCAATCAAGACATACAAAAAGTATGGACCAACACAATACTCTCACAACTTGTACAAAAATCAACTCAAATGGATACAAGACTTGGATGTCATACCTGAAACCATAAAATACACAGAGGAAAACCCGGGCAAAACCCTTCATGAATTTTACTTCAGAAATCCATTTCTGGAAACAACTACTGTTGGCAATAAAGTGAAAGAAAACAAACAGCTTGGACTACATCAAACTAAAAAGATTCTGTACAACAAAAGAGATAATAAACAAAACAAATAGAAACCCCACTGACTGGGAAAAAAAAAATTGCCCTCCAGATGAGATAAGGGTCTGATAATAAAGATCCAAAAAGAGCTCACACAACTCAGCAAAAACAAAGCAAAAAACCCAGTCAAAAAATGGGGAGAAGAACTAAAAAGACACTTCACCAAAGAGGAAATACAGATGGCCAATAGGTATATGAAAGAATGTTCCACATCATTAACAATCAGGGAAATGCAAATTAAAACCACACTGAGATACCATTTTACACCAGTAGAATAGCCCATATAAAAAATGCTAGCAACAAGTGTTGACAGGGATGTGGAGAAAAAGGAATTCTCTTACACTGCTGGTGGGAATGCAAACTGGTCCAGCCACTGTGGAAGACTGTGTGGAGGACCCTCAAACAATTGAAAGTGGAATTACCATTCGACCCAGCAATCCTACTACTGGGGATCTACCCAGAGAACATGAAAACACTAATTAAAAAGGACACCTGTATGCTCATGTTTATTGCAGCTCTGTTTACAATTGCCAAGATATGGAAACAACTCAAATGCCTCAAAACCAATGAATGGCTGAAAAAAAATGTGGTATTTGTACACAATGGAATATTATACATCAGTCAAGGAGGACATACATGTCATTTGCAGCAACATGAATGGAGGTAGAAGGACTCATATTATCAGAAATAACCAGAAAGAAAAATAGAAATATGGAATGGTCACTTATATATGAAGGATATAGGATAAAACAAACAAACAAATAAAAAAAATTAGAAACAACCGAACCATAGAACAAGAGAGGTGGAGGAGGAAGAGAATGGGGGAAGTGGAGGGTACATAAGATTAAGAAAGATGGTTAATGGGTGTTAAGGAAATGGGAGAACCCTGGGGTACACAACGATGTATTAAATTATATGTATAATTTAAATAAATCCATCAGTAGAGCTAGAATGAACTGTACACTTAAAAATCATTCATTTTATAATATGTACCATATATTTCAATAGAGCTTGAAAATGTTTTCCAATCCCAAACCAATCAACTGGAAATTTCCTAATTAGCACCAGGAATAAGCTACTTATAAGCCCCTGTCCCTTCCCTGGGAGATGGTTGTACCTGGATAATCTCTTTTTTTAATAACCTTGTCCAACATTCTTTTTGTCTGTAAATACCCTGTATGCATAAGTTATTGTAATATCTTGGTTGCTCTACAATTCATGACTCCTTTAATGAAGTCAACTGGATTTCTTAAAAAAAAAAAAAAGAATTGACACCATCATTACTTTTGTTGTAGATAATAGTTATGTCAGATGCTTGCTGTTGTTGGCAGATGAAGTCATATGGAAGAATTGTTTGACTGGATTTTCTGTGACTCGTGAATTTCATTAAACTGTTTTTTTAATGGTAAAAACAAGATTGTTGTGTTCTAATAGATGTGGGGCAATATCTGATTCAACAGATATAACTGAAGTGTATGCAATCCTACATTAGTTTCTAGGACTGCCAACACAAAATACAACCAGCGAGTGATTTAACAGAAATTTATTTTCCTGTAATTTTGGAGGCTGGAAGTCCAAGATCAAGGTGCCAATAGGGTTAAATTCTCCTGAGAATTTCCTGCTAGCCATGCAACTAAGCTACTTCTTTTAGTCTTCCATGGACTTTCCTACCTGCACAGGTATTCTTGGTATCATTTCTTTCTCCTATAAGATCACACATCATATTGGATTAAAACTTCACCCTATAACATCATTAATTCTAAATTACCTCTTCATACTCTTTAAATATCCTATCTCCAAATACATTGGATGCTAAACTTTAACATATGAATTTATAGGTCAAAAAACTAAGTTATAACATTTTAATTAAATGGTATTAATCGGGAAAAAATAATTCTCATAAAATTTAAGACTTTGTGTGACTTATACTTTTAATATTTATGTTCAACAAATAAATGACCTTGAATTAACTTTTTTAAATCATTTGATTATTTTATTGTTTCTTTTTCAACTCTGATAATAAGCATATAACACATAACATTTATTTAGCTGGAATAATTATAAATATACATAAGTAAAAACACACCATCCAATGTTTAGAATTACCTGTTCTTGGGCCCGGATAGCTCACTCGGTAGAATTACCTGTTCTGTTCAACTTTGAATTATGCATACTACAATATACTTTTCAACTTAGTCTAACAGTCAAAAAAATAAAAAGCAGTGAGACTGTCAAAAGGTATTCATCTCCAGATATATTAGATTGACTTTATACAGACCAATGAGAATATACCAAATCCAGCCACTTTTCTCCAATTCTTCCCTAACTGGACTCTCAAAAAGATGTACAGACTCAGTCTTATAGAAAGAAGCATAATTATCTTAGCTACTGAAATGGATGGAAATCCTGCTGCTGGTTCCAAGCACAGGAGGCAGAAACTCTGTAACCCAGCAAACCTGTCTCTGAATCCACCTGAACAGCTACTGTCATGCAAAGTGCTTTTGAATACAGACCAAGGCTCTTAACATTTGCATTAGAGTTTTCAATTAGTGAAATGTAGTTTCAGGTTGCAATTACTTTAAAGGTTGGGGTGAAGGGAATGTTAATTGTGATCACCTTAATATTTCCCAGTTCTTTAGCCAAAGGTATAGTACACTCTTAAAAATGGCAATACTTCCTGTGGTGTGGAATGTAAGTGTTGATTCTATGAGAAAAAGACACAGGTTTGCTATCTCTAACCAAATGTTTGTGGTTGCTCTTTTTATAGCACCTGATAATATAGACCATTTTAAAAATAATGTTTATGATGACTTGTTGTTTTATAGATAACTGTTAAGTTTTAAAAAGTTAACTTCAAACTGAATATTCTAATATTTTTGCATTTATTCTGTTTCACTGCATGCAAAATACACTATGCAATTTTACATAATGTGATCTCAGAAATGTTGCACATCTAAGGGATTATTTTCCTTATTTTATAGGTTATGGTTTGTTAACATCTGCTCTTAGAAAATCTGTCTTTTGGACTATATTAGCTGGTATCTTGGGTCCTCAAGTAAAACTAAAAATGACTCTCTTTTTTTTGTATCTGATTCCAATATGATATTGTTTTGAAAAGGGGGGCATATAAAATATGTAGAGCCGCACAAATGTCTTAATGAGGTGAATGTCATACTGATATCAACGTCAAAAAGCCCAGCTCAAAAAGATGCCAGTATGAAGAATATCAGTTCTTTTTTGGAATTCTACAAACAGAATTTACCACTTACCAAAGAACACAATACACCATTAGGGTTTATGAAAGAAAAGCAACAATGGTTCTCTATTATGAATTCTATTAACTAACTCAATACATTAATAGATTCAAGGAGAGAACTTACATGGCCAATAAACTAAATAAATAAAATTGGATGCATATTCATGATAAAATTGCTTATGAAAGTAATTTGAAATATACTATGTATTCCCACTAAAGATAAAGATAAGCTTGAAGGTCCATTATCTCATCAAATATTTATTATCTTTTACTGGAGTGTAATCAACAGTTGTAAAGACAATAAGTTTTAAGTGTGTTGTGTAGAACAGAAGAACAAATCCTCATATTGTCAGACATTGTGATTTACAAGCAAGAAATATACCAAGTAATGAAAAATACAGAACAGAGAGTTGAGTAAGATGACCCCCCCAAATTAACTTACAAGAAAATAATTGCTTTGAAACCATGCCCAGGAGTCTTTGTCAAAAGATCAGGGTTTTTGCTGCAAAAAGTTGGTCAAATGTTTTTTTTTTCCCAAAAGCACTTCCTTTTACCACTCCCCCATTTCCTTCTCCTCCTCCCTTTTGCCAGCTTTCCCAGAAATCCCAAAAGCTCTTTATAAGGGCAGCAGCAGAGAATGACAGGGAAAAAAAAAAAAAACACACACACACAAGCACCTCTGACTTTCAAGCTCCTCCCAACCAGAGGAATTTGCAACCCATCTAGAGTCAAGCACAACTCTCCTGCAAAGGTACCATGAACTTCCTGTTTCCTTCTATCCTTGACTAACCTCTACTTCTCCCCACTTTGCACTTGCCATTAAAACACTGAACAAGGGGAGATAGATATGATGTGCTCTTAGCTCCGTGCTCACTGGCCTTGTCATATTCTGACAGCATGAATTAGTGTCGTCTGTTTGGTTTTTAATTTTATGTAAATGAAGTTATAAGAGTAAATATTTTTCAGTATCTGAATAAATATATTCAACATATTTATGAGACAATATTCTGCATATAATAGCTGTATGTTTAAGTCATTGGTGTATTTTAAGAAGTATTAAAATATATGAATAGGGCCGGGCACGTTGACTCATGCCTACTGTAAGCGGCAGCCTAAGAAGCCATGGCAGGGACCAGGAATTGTTGTTTGAGTCCCGCTCGGGGCAATGTAGAGAGACCTAATTCCAAAAAAATAGCTGGGCTGGTGGCATGTGCCTGAAATCCCACTACCTGGGAAGCTGAGGTAGGGGATTGTTTGAGTCCGTGATACCCCAAGCAACGTGAGTCTGTGGTTTCACAAGCAAAAATAGCGAGACCTATTCTCAAATAAAATATATGAATGTATTTACTCCTTCTCAGGCTAAAGTCATTTTAATGTTGATGAGTCAGATATTTGAAATTTTTAGATCTCAGTAATTGCAATAATGTCACTATAAATATTGTTGCATCTACCTTTTGGTCAGAGATGCTTTCATTTCTGTTCAGTGTGCATTTAAAAATCAAGTACTTGGGTCATAGATGAGGTATATGTGTGTATATGTCTGATTAAATAGATACTGTCAAAGGGATTTTCAAAGAAATTCTAGCACTTTTCACTCCTACCAGTAACATGTGAGAATTTCAGTTACTCTTTATCCTCAGAAATCAGCATATGGATCATTATAAATATATCCAAAGACTTAAGAAGAAAAATGCTCAGGATGTGTGAATACAAGAATACCAGCAAACCAATGTAAGGTCAACATAATAACAAAGATAAATTATATATTTGTAAAGTAAACTATCTTAAGTGAGTGATATTTTACTTAAATATCTTTAACTGAACTGGCCTGACAGCAGATTATATACTCCAGAAAAATGCTCTGGAAATTTGAGGATAAACAAAAAGAAGTTATTTAACCAGAATGATAGAGGAATAGAAATCAATTAACCAGAAGATCAAATAGAAAAACATAAAATATAAAAATTGTATACTCTGTAGGGAAATAGGAGATCTCCAATGTAAGCAATATTAAAGTTCCATAAAGAGAAGAGGTAGATAGGAAGGAAAAATGATCTACTCAAAGAGTAGTCAGCAATTCCCTAAATTTGAAAACATAAGCTTATATATATATATATATATAAGCTTATATATATATATATATAAACCCCACAGAAAACTACACCTTCACATATCATACTGAAACAGACACTAAAGGTAAACAGAAAGTGTTGTGAACAGTTAGACAATGCAATACAATAAGTAATAAATACCAAAAAATAATGAGACAGCACTTTTAAGTTCAGGGGGAAAAAAAACCCCAGCATATTTCTATAGACTTTCAAAAATGGTTTAAATTGTTGCTTATTAGACTCATGTTTAATCTATTAGGTATTAGAAGTGCTTGTCATAAAGTGAAAATATTCATATCTATAAATGCAGTTTATAAGACATATGTAAAATATATGTAGAATCAATTTACAAAAGTTACAGCTTGCTTAATGGAATTTAATTATTTCTAGCTATATTAATTTAATATCAATCAAAGAGGAATAAAATTCATTAGATAGATTAATCAATTAAATTAATAAATGTTATAATAAAATACTTATTACTTTAACAATATATGATCAGGGTAACTTATGACTTTAATAAACTGAATACTAATTTTAAATCAACTTATTCTAAATAGACCTTTTCTTGCAAAAATTAGCAAAAACTTTATACTAGTTCTACTATTAGAAAAAAAATTCTCAAAGCAATCAGCCATTTAAGTTTATTTTCTCCAAATATCCAGCATTTTCTAGGGTTTCATACAGATGGGGGGGAGGGGGAGACACAGCAGGGCATCTTGTAAAATCCATTGTAAAACTGTTCCATAAATTTGGTCCTTACTGCCACTCTATTCTTGCTATTCTTCACACCTGGCAGTTATTCATTTATATGTGTTAAAGAGATGGGGGGAAAGAAGCTTCCACCTGACACTCACACGCATTCTTGGTTTGCTTCCCTGTCATCTTGCAGCGAACAAGAAGAGCCTTTTCTGCCCAGACAAAATAGAAAGATTAAGATCATAGTTCACAGGCAACGTAGTGGTAGGAGAACCTCCATGTATACAACGATGTAAATATGTGTGTGGAATCAATTTTAAAAATGTGAGAAAAAAATACAAAGAAACATGAGCCGATTATACCTTCATGGTGAATTCCTCAACTCATTTTATGTTACCATTAAGGCTACTAGCAGTCATAGATTTAATTGAAAACCTCAAAACTGACATTGGTGTGTAGTACAGTCTACCCTCAAATGGGCACAGTTTTTAATGTAGACCCTTTTACCTTGAAAATCTTTTTTTTTAATGGAAATGTTTCCATTTTGAAGTGCTTCTTTTAGGTTTTATTAATTTATTTTACATTATTGTTTACCCCCAGGATTCTCCCACCACATATCACCCGTGAACCATGTCTCAATCTTTTGAGTCAGTTGCCTATCTGCTCTCCTATCTCAGAGATCCCTTTTCCCCCCAGCACCTGGGTTTTCTTTCATTAATGCACTTTGCTCTGTGACTCTACCTGTGAATGTATTGTTCTTTTCCCCAAACTAAATGTATTGTCAGTGATCTCTCTCCTGCTATCTTCCTGGAGACTGAGAAACACAGTCTCCAGGCTTGAATACCAGTTTCATTGTTTAACCATGATATTATTTTTACATCACATGTTTTATAGAAGCTGTAGTGAGTATAGCCAAAGATTCCATATATACATGTGTGAGCCTGAATGGCTATATTAATCACACAGAGAGGATGAAATATTTAGACTACATTCACACTGTATGGTCAGTGTAAATAATAAGTCTTTAATACAAATAAGTCTGATTAAAGAAACGATTATAGGAAACAAGATGCAAAGGTCACCTTGTTCTTGTTTATAACATACAGGACATTTGCTAATATTATCCTGGGTAGAAAAACTGACCAAGATTTTTTCAAAAGACCAATGAAGTCTATTTAAGTCTAGTTAAGTTAAGCACTGATTATGAGGTCATTACAAAACAACCCATGTATTTAAACATTTTTTATCATAAAATACCCATGAAAACTCTAAAGATCCATGTATTATTTAACAAAAATTAATGTGGTTGGTGCTCAGATATACTAGGTATTGGTAAAACAGTGATCACAAAGGAAATTAAATGCAACTGCCTTCATTAAACGTATAGTTTAGTGTGTGTTTTGGTAAAAGGATAAAAAAATAAAAGACTGAATTTTAAACTCAAAGTAAGCAAAAGTTCATATTACTTTAATTATCAAGCACCAGGGATACCAGACAAGTCACATATATTATAAGTGTGCTTTCTTATTTTATTTAAAAGATTTAATAAAAGTGGTATTTACCCGGGAGTGGTGGTGCATGTCTGTTGTCCAAGCGCTGGGAGGTAAAAGGCCAGGGATCACTTGAGTTCACAGGTTCGAGACTACCCTGGGCAACATAGTGAGACCTGGTCTCAAAAAAGCAGTTGGGCTGTGGAGGGTACCTATAATCCCAACTACCTGGGAGGCTGAGACTGGGGAGCACTTGAGTCCCCGGTACCCCGGACAACTTGAGTCT
Source organism: Uropsilus gracilis (assembly GCA_004024945.1). NCBI lineage: Eukaryota > Metazoa > Chordata > Mammalia > Eulipotyphla > Talpidae > Uropsilus > Uropsilus gracilis. The sequence continues at coordinate 3,606 of PVHY01011784.1, read as the reverse complement.
GCGGTACCCCAGGGCAACATAGCGAGACCTAGCCTCAAAAGAAAAAAAAAAAAGTGGTATGTTTTTTTGTTTTGAAAGTGAATTGGTTAGCAGCTATCTAATTTATTTATAACAAATCCCAAAATTTAGTACAATCAATGAATCAATATTTATCTATTATTTCATAGCTTTGTGAGTCAGGATCCATTCATCTGGAAGTGTGGGATTGAAGGTTCATGGAATCATTCATGCTAAAGTCAAGAGTTTGTCTGGTGTTGTTGTTGTGGTCAACTCAAAGATTTCTTCACTCATAAGTGATTGGCGATCTGGTGATTTTGTCCAAAAAGATTTGAACAGCTGGAAGTGAGAGCAACTAGTACTCCTAGAGCATCTTTTGCTATATCTTTGTGATCTCTTTCCGTGATCTGTACAGTGTGGTTATAAAGCAGCTGAAGTCCTCACATGAAGGTTAAATGTTTGTATCATGAGAAAGACAGTAGTGTTGCCTCTTATGAGCTATCCTCAGAAATAATACAAATTCACTTCTACTTCATTCTTTTGTGAGAAGCAGTTACACAATTTTGCTCAGATTCAGGTTGGGAATATAAATCCAGTTTTCCAAAAATAGAGAACCCATGCAAGAAAAGCAAGCAGGATGGAATGGAGAGCAGATTGGAGCACTAATGACTGAAAAATAGCCAATAGAGCAGGCAATAATACATTCCACTTCTCAGCACATATAAATTATTGGGCAGAGAGGGGTGCGGAATTATTTAATGTGTAGAGGAATAAACTTGCATAAGACAGATTGAATGGATAGTGTTACTGAAGCTAGAAAATATTTGCATAATTAAAAAGACAATATAATTTGTGCAAAATGGTGATGGGGATGAAAGGAAGCACATTGGCTATTTCAAATTATATATTAATGATAAAAGAATATCAAAATTGTGGACTATTAAACAAGATAAGTAAAATGAATTTTTTCTTCAAATGGTCTATTGTCTGCCCGTATTCTAAGTAAAGTCTGTGGTTTTCAAGGAAAAATCATGAATGAAATATGTAACTCTGAAGAACTAGAACTGATTCTATAGTCAACTTTTATGCTTGGATAGAAAATTGTAATTAATATCTGAAAATTTTGGCATGGTTACTTATTCTGCTCTCTTACCATGGCAAGGAGATTCTGAGTCATTCACACATTGATATCTATGGAATCTTTTCTTAGAAGTGTGATAACAAAGCCCGGAATCCAATACTTGAACATACACATAGATAGATAGATAGATAGATAGATAAATAGATAGATAGATAGATAGATAGATAGATAGATAGATAGATAGATAGATAGATAGATAGATAGATAGATAGATAGATAGATAGATAGATAGATAGATAGATAGATATACTAAAAATTAAGCAACTAATTTGACTATTAAATTTTAAACCCTATTATACAGATTTAAAAGATTAGTATTTTAGGTTAACAAAGTGACTCAGAGTGGTCACAAACATACATACCTTCAATGAACTATTACCTAGAGAAAGTACCAGCTTTGCTTTAAATGAACACTATAAAAACCCACTGGATGGACGCACATGGAGACATGTTCAGGCACTAAATATGATTATATGTTGTACACGAATATACATACATTTGTATGCAGGTATATTATTTATGTGTGAGGTGTGTGTGTCTTACTTCAGAATTATTCCTCAAAAAATGCAATAAAATACTTTAAGAGAAAGTCATCTCTGGCAAATGTTGAATTTATTGTTTCAATCGTACACTTGAGTAACTAAATAGAAATCAATGAGTAAATCCACACTTTCTATACTCCACTGCTGATCAGTTTAACTTACTGAAATCATTTCATACAGCGATCCAGAAAAAAGTTTAGAAGAATAAATATCTGTAAATGTGTATTTATGGACATATAAAAAAGTATCTGTATGAAGCAGTATCTTTGCTCCATCCTTCTGTACCTATTGTCTGGTTTGTCTCCTTGATCAAGCACTAATTCTTCATTAGTTTATTATTTATTCATCAATGCAAATACTCAGAACCTGAAGGAAATGCCAGAACATTTTTGCACCTTCTCTCTTCTCCCACTTCAGAAGTTGTGAAAGCTTGAGACTGCCATTGAGAGTCTCTATAAAAAGCATCTCATGTAGCAACTAACCTGTGAAAAATTCACAGGCCTCCACATATCACAAGCCCTCTCTACTCAACACAGTGTCTTTATGGAGCTAATTATTAGCAAATGCAGCATCTCACTTTGACTCACTGAAATCTCAAATCAAGGCTTGCTGAAATGTTCAAGCAGAACTTCTCTTTGAAATCCTATAAAGGGTCCTATAATCATTGAAAAGTATTGCAAAGGAAGCAGTATTTAAAACCCACAAATATTTTGATGACATTTATTTTTCCTGTGCTGTTCTTTTTACCATATAGTTACTTGTTCATGTGTATTCTTCTATTGTAGTGAAATCAGATTTCAAGGATATTTGAAAATCTTTATTTACTGGTAACATCCTCAATTTCTCATCTACTCCAGTTCTTTTGCAGTATTAAAGACATTTCATACCACATATACCCAGTGGTTATCTTTTATGATTACTGACCCATGCCCCAGTCCCTTTACTAGGACCTCAAAATGCAACCCCTGAAAAATCCCTGGTGTGTATTACATGCCCTAGTGACAAAAAGTTTCATTATTTCCTCTTAGTATCAACCTACAAACAAGTAATTTATTTCTTTAAAATATGTTCTCCCTGCTTCCCATTCCCAAACATTTTGAATGAGCATGTTTACAGCAAAATCTCTAGCCATTCTTCAAGGTCTAGATGATCATTTCCTTTCTCTATGACATATAGTCTGAAAACAGACAGTATGTTAGCAGTATAAGCATCATTGTGACCCTGGATAGTCGGAGACATTCGATTTATGCCATTGATCAAAGACTTGTGATTCCAAAGCATATTAAATTTTAGCTCTCTTATGTATTTAAAATTAAACTAATAAATTCTTCTCTGGGAAGCTTTGCTGTTTCATAGGAAATAGAGTTAATGACAACTTTCCGATAACCGTTATCAGAGGTAATGTTGGGAACTACTGAGAATGAGGGCAAACACTTAGTAGAAGTTCTGTAATGGATTCCTATTATGCTTACCACTGCTCTGATCTCTTCTTCTGTCTCTTAATTGAATCATTGAATAAATGAAAATTTTCCCTAAGATCAGTTAATCTATCCTCTATTTTACTTTCTTCCCCCTCTGACCCACAACTGTATGTGTCTGTAGCACTATGTCAATCCATGTGACACTGTCACTAAAATAATCATTGTGGTAAATAGTAGAATAAGTTTGATCTTTACTTATAGATGTGCAATTCATCTGCTTTTTTTCCCTTCTTCTCCCCTTCAACATTTTGACAACTTGTGGCATATAAGTATTTATAAGAAAGAAAATAAATCTTTAAATTGCAGGCATTTCCTATTTCCCCTCCTCTTTGTTCTTAATAGAACACTTAAGGTTACTGAGCCTTTCTGCCAGGAGTGAACACAGACCAGGCAAAAAGAAACCATGTGTTATATAAATATTATTTAATGTCTAGGAGAGGATGGG